>MU158775.1:321882-376955 GCA_015888305.1 Antheraea pernyi | reverse complement strand
GCGATCCGGTGCAGGTACCACCCGAAACAACCGTGTCCGGTGAGTACCTGCACCAGCCTAAACGTCAGGGAGCCCCACTCCCTCTCCTTCCACGCCCGCAGGACCGGGCGGACGGCGTCTACGGTAAACCGTCCGAACCGCTCGTCCGCCAAGTCCTGCTGCCACCTTTGGACGGCGTCTTCTCTGAGACGCCGTCTCTCCGCCCCTACCTCTCTGGGAGCCGGAGGCTCCCCCCTTCTTTTCCTCGCCGCCGTTAACTCGTACACGGCGGCGAGAACTCCTGCCTCCAGCTCCCAGGGCATGGAGCCGGCGAGCACACAGGCCGCCGCCGAGGACACCGTCCGGTACGCCCGGATCGCCCTCAGTGCCACTGTGCGCTGCGCACTTCGCAGCGCACGCACGTTGGCGGCACCGAGGGCGTCGGCCCAGACCGGAGCCCCGTAGGCGGCCATCGCTCGCACGACTCCCATATAGAGTTTGCGGCACCCGGCACCCGGTCCCCCTACGTTGGGGAGTAGCCGGCCGAGTGCCGCAGCCGCCCCACCAATTCGCGGTCCGAGCCCCGCAAAATGGGGCCCGAACCGCCTGCGCCCGTCCAGGGTGAGGCCCAGATATTTCATCCGGGTCCCCACCCTGATCTGGGCGCCCTCCACCACTATGTGGGCCCCAGGTGGTGGCCCTCGCCGAGGCCCATGAAAGAGTAGGGCCTCGGTCTTCTCGAGGGCCACCCTGAGGCCCAACCTCCTTATGCGCCTGACCACGAGGGTTGTGGCCATCGTAGCCAGGCGCTCCACCTCCCTCCAGTCTCCCCCCCAGGCTACGACTAGGGTGTCGTCCGCGTAACAGATGAGGCGTGCTCCATATGGGAGCACGCCGCGGAGCACCCAGTCGTAGCCCATGTTCCACAGGAGTGGCCCCAGGGCCGACCCCTGTGGAACCCCCCGCCCTGTCGCCCGCCGGACCATCCACCCGTCGCCGTCCACATAGGCGACCTCCCTACCCTCGAGGTACAACTCAACAGCTCTTATATATATTTCGTATCGGATAATTTTCTAAACTATTTCAGTTTGATAAGGGAAAAAAGATAAAACCCTTTCACTTGCATGTGTAAGCGTGTATGCGTGCACGTGTGTGGACGTGATATGTGGAAACTAAATGTTACACGATCAAATGCAGACATTTTTTTAAATAATTTAAATGTATTCTATGAATTACTCCTAAACACCTGCAACAATTTTTTTACGACAATCTAAAAAGTACAGACACTTTATATTTATATTTTTATTATATGTATAAATTAATGATTGTCTGCCCTATACTTCAAATATTTAAAAGTTGTACACTTATAAACTGCGTGTCCATTACCACAACACACATTTTAATAATGTTTGTGGGCTGGATTTTGTAAGAGAAAATCCACGTTTAAATCTGCTGCTAGGTGGCCAGTTAACGGCTGTAGGTTTATCTCTTCAAAGGTTCGGGATAGATTAAAATTCGCCGATGATAATTGGCTTGCAACTAAGACCTTTACAGAGTCTTGAGGAAACTTTAACGATGCCGTGAAGGTAAGTATTTGTAAAACATTATGAGATTTAAAACGATTGCGTGTATCTGCGTCGAGTGTTCACGATGCTAGATAGAATAAAATAAATTCGCCTAAGTTTTCAATATTTTAAGTGCATAATTAGATTTATAAAATACATTTATTAAATTTTTTAAACTACTCATTTTCTCACAGCATGGAATGCGCGACAAAGAACTTCGATCCAATAAATAATTCATTACACGAGAATAATTTCATAATAAAACTGTAATGAATTAATCACAAATGTAAGAGATTGTATGACATTTAGAATCGTGATTACCGCCTCTTATTATCCGAGGAAATTAGACTCGCGATAACGATCGTATCTTTAACCGTTCATTTCGTACCCAGTTACACACAAACGGGTTTAATTATGTCGTTAATGGCTCGTGAATTTGGAAGTCTTTTCGATGGATTCTTAAGTGGGTGTATATAATTTTTTCTTATCCGTGTTATGTTCATATCTACATATATAGGCAACGGGGAAAAGGTTAATAAAATTTCATTATATATCCTCCTTCTGTTTCTCAGGCGATTCTCTTCATTCCTTTTTAATTTGTAGCTATTGACAAGATGTAGTGTTACTAATTAAAAAAATTTAGCCGTCACGGGACGCTTGGCAGATGTGAAACACATGTGTAACGTAGTAAACAATACTGTATACACTATAGGCATACGAGCCCAGTGCGGCAAGAGAGATTGCGCACAGTCGGTTGCGCATGGCATCGCGTCGCCACGGCCTTTATTGCCACGCCAACAATCAGGTTTATCCTCGTTTATAGATGTTTCACATCGAAAATTGGAAAGTTTTTTTCCCTATGGTTGAAATTCGACCACTGGACAAAGACTCGTATAAATAGTTCCTAATTAACCGTATTAAGCCATATCGATCGACGTAGGCTTAAATTCTTACGAATAACCCGAAGCTTCTGATGAAGAGAAACACCGTGATGAAGCCCTTACAGGGTAATAGGTTTTTTTAAACCCGACATTTAGTAAACAATGTTCAAGTAAAAATTTGTAAGTTTGTTCCAGTAGCTAGATTCGAAACTTAGTCTTCTCAAGTTTTGGCGTGTTTATTATCTTAGACCAGATCGTGTCTGTCATCAGGTGAGATTGTCAAACGTTAGAGTATAAAAAAGCCTATACATTGGTTTTTCTTCTCTATAGTCACTTAGTTACCAATGACATAGTTATAATAATTTGATATTGAATTAGTAATAATAAGTACCCCAGTAATTATAATCAAATTATTTACCATATCTCTTTCAATATCTTTCATTTCGACAGCCAATAAAATTCGAAAGATATTTTGAGTCTGAGTTATGCTATATATTTGCTTTATATCAAAGGATAATAGTGGTTTGATATTCCTCTGGTTACACAAATAAACATAATTATGTTTTGGATTCACTGAAAAAAAATCAATGGCTTTTTGAATGAAATAATAGAGATCTGCCGTTGTGAGCACTTCACGCAAAAACGGCTTGAGAGATTTTGATAATTTTTGTATTACGATATCGAAAAGAATATTACGATATCTTAATTTTATATAAAGTTATTGGAGTTTTAACAAACCACGATTTGCATAAACACTACATATTTAACGATAGGCAAAATGACTGAAACGGTTCGGTGTGTATGCGCAGGAGACCAGACGTAAACGTATTTACAAACAATTTACTTTAATTAAATAATTGTTAAAAATGTTAAGCAGATATTATTGTAAAACTAAATATTTATAAAAGGGTGACTCTAAGAATTAAGCCAGATAACCTAATCTTAACCAATAATGAGACTGCGAGTTTGTTTATTATGCTGTCACGCCTGAACTACTCAACCAATTATAATAAAAATTTGCATACACGTTGTCAGGGGTACAATAAAAGTACGTAGGTTACCTTTCATCCACAAAATAAAGTATTAGTCCCTACGGAAAGGACAAATCTATATTCATAATAAAAAAAATCTAACATGTACATACTTTTAGATTTTTGTAAAAAAAAAACCGCAGGTGTCTAGGAATAAGTAATCAAATACATTCAATTAATTTTCAAAATGTCTGCCTGTCTGTTTGCATGAACACGTATCACTGCTAAAGTACTGCGTTCACTATAAAACCTTAAAAAATCATAAAGTATATTTTCGAGTAACATTTAGTCTTTAAATAAAATCGGTTCAGACTATCAAAAGTTTTATGAAAAAATTTATTTTTAATAATAACGTGACTTAAGTACGAGAGAAAAGTAAATGATTAAATGGATGTAGTAAACATTCAGATAACTTTAATCGCAGTTTACATAAGGTATCACGCAAACGAAGTCGCAGGTACAGCTAATCTACAATAAATCGAGCGAAGCCGCGGGCGAGAGCGAGTTTGAAGAGTAAGTTAGTTATGTACGATCACACCTTTCAATTACTAAATCTAGATCAATTATCTGTAAGGACAGATAAAGTTGTTTACTAGAAGATTTTGTAGAAGTAGTTTTGAACACTCTTGACAATTCACCATTTCTTAGATATAAATGTATTTAATTACACGCTTCTATTACTACAAAAAAAAAGAATTAAATGTATTACAAGACTGCTATATAAAGGATGCCACTCAAATGATAATCTTAAAATTCTCTCGAAAATTCTAAGCTTCCGGACGATATTAAAACCTTCGAAACAAAATGTAAAAATATTTACTTACTAGAAAATGCAAATAGACATCGTAATATTAAGGATCGTGGTCAGAATGAACACGGGTGGGGGTGATATTAAAAATCTCCGAGTAAGATAAAGAGCGAAATTCCGGAGATGGCCCGCGGCCGACCGCTACGTTGCGGACGACGGGTTTACCAACGTATAACGTGTTCTACGAATTATGGCATTTCATAGTATGGCATATTTAGCTCTTAATAAAATCCACTGTATTTTTGAAGTGGAAACTTCTTTAGGGACGTCATGCAGTATTTTTGGCAGGAGATAAAATTATAATTTAGCGTGATGAAATGCTAGTAAGCGTGATCGACCGTTACCGTATTGCGTCAAACTAGCGACGCGTAGTATACAGGCCTGTGTACATAATGTAATATTGATATTTTGCAGCTCATAATAGGTTTGATTGATTAGTAAACTTTATAATAATGTATATAATTATTGTTCGGAATGGCAATAGATGTGAAAACCAGATTAATGATTATAATTCCAATCTACATATTATGAAATTTCAATAATTTACACTATTTATTAATATATCAATAACTAATTCAAAAGACAACACAGTTATTCCATCGTTTTGAGTTTTCATTTCTGTCGGCAGTCTTGAATGAGCTGGCATTGTACATAGATGTTAGATCAAAATGCTTTTCTTCGTAAATATTTAGTAGACTTTTATTCTATTTTATCTATGCAAATATACTAAACTAAGTTTTGCTCATAGTTTCGCTCTGTTACGTCTAGATTTAAGCGATACCTTGAGAACAGTACTTTTTCTTTGCTTAATTTAGGGGCTTTTATTCTACAGAACATATCATCCCCATTGTTCCCCAATCCTTCTAGCTATATCATGAGAGTCGCTGATGAGGTATCATGACCAGGTCATACAGCATCTTTGCATCACCCGAACCTATCACCTATCACCTATGTTCTGGCAATTACTTTTCATACTACTCTACATAAGCGACTCTCTTTCGATGCGGTTCTTACCACACTCCATCATCAAGTGATGCACATCCTCAATTTTTCTGCGTACGTCGCAATTGGGAGATTCCGCTTTCCTCATTAGGTATGCAAAACTTCTCGATGGATAGTGCCCCGAACGGAGTCTTAAAGCTACCTTAACATATTGTCGGTCTATTAGAAGATAGAGATTGTATATATTTTTTTGTGATCTTTACTACGAGTATACAAAATTGCATGATAATGAGTTAAGTAAATAAGACGTGAAAGAGTAACAAATAAAGTCATATTTGTATTTATAATATTAGAAAATTGAGATTATTCATACATGCTAATTTCTAGACATACATTTTGCATTTCATAATCCATTTATTAAAATTAGTTATAGTTTTTTTTTATTATAGCACGGCAAAATGACTGCATTGTGCCTGATGGTAAGCACAGTACAGTCTAAAAACAATGACGACCACCGAGTCATACACTACACACAATATGACACAGTATCTATGGCTGGTCGTTGCTGTCATGCCAGCCCTCGAAAAGATGGACAGGCACAAGCTGGTCCCGAAACGCGACCCGCAGAAGCGAATCACTATGACGAGCTTTTTCGCCATATACATGGTGGTTGCTACTCAGTCAGACTGTAGAACCCTACTACCCCGCTAAAGTTCATTCGTTATTCAGCAGGGTGAACCACGTGCAGGTGAGGTTGGCTTGAGTGTCTCAAGTCTTAGATGTTATTCGACACCCTTTACACCCCAAGAGTACCTAATATCATGCTAGGGTTATTAGAAATTTAGCATTTACCATACAAAGTGTAGAACAAGAGCGGAGTACAAGACTAAATGCGCCCTTTATATCCCTTATATTGGCTGTCCAAAATGGGTAGCCGCCTAACGAAAGTTGAATATTGCCTATAAAAAACCGAACTGTGAACGCCTATGTAAAAAATTACATATGCGCGACTCAATCAAATGGTCAGCTGCCTATGCAAAAGTTGTGATTCTAATTAATATTTTATGAGCTCTCCGCTAACAGTAATTAATTTTTTTAAATATTGTTCTCGAGTGATTCTCCAAGAACACACTAATTATTATTATGATTAATGATATTTGACATAAAATCAGGTAGTTTCTATTAAAATAATCAATGTGCAATTTATAATCTTTCATAATAGCCTGCTTACATACGTAATTCTACGATAAAGGTTAGAATACAAAGATAATAGATAAAATTGAAGGAGTTTCTGAATATATTTGAACTAAAGTTTATAAATGACTTTATTTCAAATACATATTTTTTACGTACGTAAAATGAATTTAATCGAACATTTAATTAAAATAAATTTAGATGACAAACTTGTGTACCCGGTTATACAGCGTGAAGGAATTTCGCCATTACACGAGTTCGTAGTTACTATAACAACAATTGTCCCCAACCGAGGGGGCGGTTCGCAAATTATTCCTACCAAGATCATTCTGAACTGTTTCACAAATGATCAAAACAAAGTGATAGTTTGACAATCAAAGAAAAAGTTATTTTCTGGATATACAAAAATTAAAAAGATAGTAACTGGTTTTTCTTTCTTAAATAATCACATCTCACGATCATTAGAAAATTATAGACTGATAATCTAAGCATAAATTATCCTAACAAATATTTGAAATGAAAAAGTTTGTTTGTTATGCTTTTAAGCTTTTATTTTATCGTAATTATTTTTTGCAGACACGTTGTTAGAGTACAGAAAAGGACCATAGAGTACCTTTAATCTAGAAAAAAATTGCTATTTCTGATACATAGATCTAATACACATTAACGACAAGAAACAATAGGTGGTTTTACACATATTTGTTGTTAATCCATAAATAATGTACAGAATCCAAACATCAGTAAAGATGATATTTTATAAACACTAAAATGTTTAGAAAAATATTTCTAAACGTGACGTATTCTTTACTATTACAACAATTAGTGTGAAGCACCCCATACCTTTTTAATATAGCATGACCACTCCATATTTGAAATATATATATATTTTTTTATTGGGTTACTGAAAACAGCGTTGTTTTTTTTAAAATATTATATGTTTTTTTTCGTCTGTAAACGTGTTTTCATTACATAATAACTTGAAGGCACGAACGATATTTTGGTATCTTTTAAAATTTATAAAATTGATTTACATTTAAAACAAATTTATTAAATTATTATATTGTCATGAGTCCTTGACAAGTGTGCTTTTAATTTCTCGAAAGTCTTAAAGTCACGTTCGAACATTTCATTACATTCATATATGCATAGATAGATAGACACAGTCGAAGTGAACAAAACGGTGTAAAAAATAATATTTACCAATAAGTGGATCATCTGTCCGAACTAGAAACAATGCCTCGAAAACATTATCGCGGGATACTCCACATGCTCTTATGTTGCAATATTAATACAAAACGAACTGTAGTAGAATCGGCAAAGTAAAATAAACCTAAAAACTATATCCGTACAGCACTATTCTCAATAATACTAATTAATATGGTCCAATATATAAGATAGAACGAATATAAAATTATCATTAAAATATTTGGTGTCCAAATTGATGTTGATTCTATACCGTTGATGTTATATACAAAAAAATATGAATTTATTCCTTAAATGTCGATTTCCCTGGGAAGCCAGGGATATCCAAATGACAAGAATGAAGTGGAGTATTAACATAATTAGTTGAATTTGCCTCCTAACAAATTACTAGTACCTTATACTGAACGTACCTTATACACATATTCCTTGTACTAGCAATTCACCTCGGCTTTGCATGGTTGTTATTTTCTCATATATTATCATAAGACGTATCGTATATTATAATAACAAGTGTAAACGATATAAACTCTCTAATGACATGATCAAAACTAAGCTAACCCAAGAATCATCAAACAAACGACTTTCTTTGTTACGCGTATTTTTAAATCTGTGGCATCAGCTTAGATAATCATTATGATTATATTATTTAGAGGGTAATTGTGAACTACATTGAATTTTCTTAATTCCTAAATCATTTACTAATAATAAGAATGTTGATCAAAATAGCGTCGCATATAATCAATTATTTTTTAATTAGGTAAGGATAAAATTAATTAATACAAGTTATATTTGGAATAAGTCGGTTATTGAAGTGAAAACTCATTTAGTACTTTGAGGGGTATTTTTGGCAGGAGTTAAATTTAAAATGTCGCATAATGACATGCTACGTAAGCATGACCAGCCATATTGCGCTTGCGCGGCCTGCGTCAGACTGGCGACGCGTAGTATAGGGGCCTGTGTACATGTAATATTGATATTTTTCAGCTCATCATACGTTTGATTGATTAATAGACTTTATATAATTATTATATGTATATAATTATTGTTCCGAGGGCTAATAGATATGAAAACCACACTGGTAGTTATTTTATAAGTAGTTAGTTTTGTTGTAATCCGAGAGGGCAACTCCTGTTTCCCCCTACGTCTAGAATTCTTTTCCTTAAACATACCGCTAGAGAAACGCGATCGTATGAGCCGCCATCGATGTGCATCGTGTGAGCCGCGCGATTACTCTTAGTCAACGCGCCGCGCGTAATACAGGAACGCTCTGTGTCGCGAACCAACGCAACCCACACCGTGAGTCAAAATATGTATATTTTATGAACGGACGTTATACCGTTTTTATTCGGCGCTGTAAAAATAAGAGTGCCTCCACCGCAGCAGCATTAATACGAGTGATTGGCCGCACCTCCTCCAAGTAAGTGTGTATGTTTCTATTTCCCAGCTCAATTGATTATATACCTTTAAATCCCGCGATTGAGTATGCCCTCGCAGACCGCTAAAAATACAGTCCGCATCTCTCCTTATATTAAACAGCAATCAATGTAGGTGAAGATTCAAGTGATTTGACCACACTACCTACCGGTTCTAGCTACTATTCCCTCCACACACATTAGTTAATAATTTCAGTAAACAAATTCTGAAATTTAAATATTGTCATTCATACTATAATTAATATGAAAATTGAGAAGAAAACACGTTTATTTCATTGTTTTAAGTTATCACTTCTGTCGGTATACCTTACAACTGCTCCCACTTTTTTTTCTTAATATGAATTACTTTCTAATGGACAACAAAGGGAAATACGAAAAGCGACTGTGATTTATTATCATAGATAAGCATATTTTTAAAATATTTTATAGTTGTTTAACCACAATTTCATCTAAACCTCGAGGCACTGGCTCCCAATATACACTATATACTCGTACATAGTTTCAATACGAGCACCATTTTTCTTCAACGTAATAGACATGGTTCTTATATCTTATCTGCCACAGGTATTTATTTTGATACCTGACTTGATATTCCAAAGATGACAGAAACTAATTATAGTTCTAAAGCAAGATTTAAGAAAGTCGATAATTGATAACAACACCTTTTGATGGACGAATAAAATAATTTCTAATCGCTCCTTCTTCATAACTTATACCACTTGGTGGTAAGAACAGAAAGCGCAACACTACCTCTGGGACTAAGGTGTATAGTTTCCTGCACTCTGCCTGTACCGCTTGGGAGTTAGCGTACTGATACTATGTAATAAACAACATGCACTTTACTTACTAAATACATTATAATTTAATACATTTATCCAATAACGTGATTTATTGATACTTATAATAAAAAGTGACGTCTGAAATTGACTCCTCTCTGTGCATCCACTAAAAACGATATTGTAACGTATAATGTATTCGAAATATATATATATGTTAATAAGAAATACCCGATCGAGTTTCTTGCCGGTTCTTCTCGATGACTGGGCTGTTTTCCGAACCGGTGGTATTTTTTGACGTTCATAAGCACCTTATTAGGGCCTAAACTGAATAAAATAGTTTTGATTTGATTTGATTTGAGTATTAGAACCTTCATATTAAGATTTTAAATTTAAGACTTGCACACAGATATAATGTTCATTTATGGCAATTTTTTTAAACTTCATATTTTAATGCCAAAAGGCAGTAAACAGGCAGACTGCCCACCTGATGGTAAATTGTTACCGTCGCCTATGGACAACTACAACACCAAGGGTATCACTGTTGTCCTGTACCTGTACCTGATGCCAACATAGTTTTTAGCATTTCACCAGAATCTCATCTGATGTTAAATCACGTTTTTTTATATTATAGGCGGCAAATGAACAGATGGGTCACCTGATTGTAAGTGATCACCGCCGTCCATAGACCCTAGCAACACAAATGGAGTCGCAAGTGCATTGCCAGCCTGTGTTTGGGGGGAAGGAGGAGTGGGAAAAGGGGGAGGGGGGAATAAGAGATAATAAGAGATGGGTCTCCGGCGCTCTCACAGACCGAGCGAAACGCAACAATGCAAACACTGTTACTTCACATCCGTTTTATGTGAGAGGGTGGTACTACTCCGGGTGAGCCGATCCATTCATGCTGAAACCAGTAGTAGCTTCAGCGTGGCTCTACCACCTACAGAACAACGTGGTCTAAGATGATAAACTCGCCAAACCTAGAGGAAACTGGCTCTCAATTGCAGCTACCGGAACACACCAACAAGTGCTTGGTTACAGACTTTCAATTTGAGAGTGGTAGCTAACCAAGCGGACTTAGAAGAAGTCTTACCACCATCCTATGGTGCCATCACGATGTGTTCTTCCACGAAAGTTCCGACTCGGTTGCTAGTATTCGAACCTACGTCCATCGACGCGGTGTCCGAACACACTATCAATTAAGCTATCATAGCTTCAATATCGCAAAAGCTAGTAGTCCGGTGAAGCTGTTAACACCTTGCTAGGGCAATAGCGTAATCAGTTCGAGAATTAAAAAAAAATGATCGCAAAAGCTATTTCTCTCTTTCTGTCTATCCGTTAGTCTACTAATTATTCGAAACTCATAGCTAGTGACAGATAGCCAATCCTAACAATACTCAATTACTATTGGGTAGCCAAATAGTTAGTATTAAATAATAAATAATATCGAATGATGATTTTTAAAAAACAAGTAATATAAAAGAAAATATTTACCTAATATTCTACAGAAGTGTTTCTTTTGTTTAGTATCCATTAATTTTCAAGGTAATTTGTCTGTTAGCTATTCACAATAAATTAATTCTTCAAAACTCTCTGATATTTTTCAAGACTTTAATAAATTACGTCTAAGGTAGTAAAGCTGAGTTCACATTGTTAACTCGCAAAAATATAATATATCACGTTGTATATCTCTCTGACTGTCTGACTGTCTGTCTGACTATAGTTGCGTAAACGACAAATTTAGGTGTGAATATCTACTACATAACATATATAACATCGTAACAAGTGACTTGAGGTTAAGTAAATGCCAATTTTAGATACGTGTAATAATATTTTAAACTTGTTTTGTATTAAGCACTTGACTATATCACGCGTAAGTCCAAACTTACGGCTATATTCAGAGCGGCCATAAAGATTGTAGAGAACTTTACAAACGTGTTATTGCAAAAAAGTTAAATACGTATTGAATACCTGCTTTAACTAAAGTTTGGGTACTTTTGTATTAAATGCACCGCGCTCGCCGACTGCTGCCGCGGCAAGCTCGCGTTATCTTTTTTCGCTCGTCTAACACAACCTAACCAAACCGAAATAAAACAGCAAGATGTCTAATGTTCGGCGAGCGTGATGCTTTTAATACGAAAGTACCCAAACTTTAGGTAAAGCAAGTATTCAATACGTATTTAACTTTTCTTATAATAACACTGTACGTCTTTATAGCTTTAAGTCTTGTCTAAACTAGAACAAAGCTATCTTAGGAGTTTCAGAGTTTTGTACAAAATTATTTCATTTAGAAGAATTCATCAAGAAGCAATCGATTATTTAAGACATAAATTACTAACCATTTTTACAAAACTTGATTACGTTCTTTTTTTTCTATTAGATACCGCGCGATACTTTACGACGCTGAACCTACTGGTCCAAATTAAAAAGTAAATCGTTATAAGGTCTTATATAAGGTTATGCTTTAATTACATCATCAGTAGTCCATTCGTCATCGAGATGTGACATAATAGGATTGATGTTGGAAACAAGCCTGCAAACATTAATCTCCCAATGTGAAGGTGTTCCTAGAAGGCAACACGGCAAAGCTTTCAAACCATCGGTCACGGAGACCCTTTCCGATGAAAAGTAGCCACTTAACTCGTCAAACGCCAATCCGTCCAACCCTGCGATATAGTTCGGCGCACACGACCATAGAGTAAACAAATTAACGCAGACACGACAAACGTTTACGTAATAATTTTGTTAGTATTAAAGTTGTTCGATGAGTTTTCAGTATATAGAGCTAAATTAACATCACCTTGATGGACGGAGTTCAATATTACAAAAGTTTTAATGGTGGTAAAGCCACGCTGAAACTTACTGGTTTCAGCATAAATGGGTCGGCTCGTCCGGGTAGTACCACCCTCTCATAGAAAACCGATGTGAAGTAACAGTGCTTGCATTGTTGCGTTTCGTTCGGTCAGTGTGAGCGCCGGAGGCCCACCTCCCCTCCCCTCTCCTTGCTCCCCTCCCCTCTCCTCGCTCCTCTCCCACTCCCTCCCCTGACCCTTTCCCCAAAAGGTGGCAAACGCACTTGCGACTCCTCTGGTGTTGTTGGTGTCCATAGACGGTGGAGATCACTTAACATCAGATGACCATGTTCGTTTACCACCTATTACATAAAAAAATAGTATTAGATTACTAGCTGTGCCTATACGACGCCTTATACATTTTTGTCTCGTAATTTATTTTGTCTCGTAATTTAATGGTAACAAATACTTTTTAAAGCTATTTTTGATAATTTAATAACTTAATAATTTAGAAATGTTATATAATTCTTGTAAATGTTATATAATATCTGTATACATAATTTTATTAAAATGAGTGGGTAATATTCTTTTATAGTTATAAAAGAATTATTGCCCAATTTTATAGCCTATAATTTAAAGAATTATATAAACTTCCAGAGAACAAAATTTCAGCAAGATTAGTTACGCCACTTTTATGTTAAACTTGAACATACAAAGGGAGAGACAAAAAAAAACTAAATCACAGTGGCTTAAAAATAACTGCATATTAAAAGAATCTACATATCAAATATTTCCACAAATAATACTACCGATTTATTTATCTATACTCTAATAATAATAATACTGTAAAGAGGTAAAGTTTGTGAGTTTGTGAGGTTGTAGGGGGTAATCTCGAGAACTACTGGTCCAATTTTCTCTCATTTATCAAGGCAGACTATAAGCTATATATCATCACGCTAAGACCAATAGAAGCGTAGTCCGGTGAAGCTGTGAAAACCCTGCCGGGTCAAGAGCGTAGTCAGTTCGAGAAAAAAAAAAACCAATAGAAGCGGAGCACCAATGAAGAATATTTCAAAATCGGGTATTTTTTTCCTTTTGAGAGCTTCCGCTGCGTGTTACTGTTACCCCAAAGTAACTATTCTCCGCGGACGAAGTCGCGGGCAGAGGCTAGTATAGATATTAAATCTGTATCTGTTTTATTGTAAAGATTTCTATGATGTATGTTGGTAGAAGGTGTCGCATTCTGCAAATTTACTATTCTCCCAGACGATTAAACTATATTCTTAATACTTAAGTTTTATATTGTAACTAGGCTATACCCGCAGCTCAGCGCGCGTTTTTTTTAAATCGTATAAAAAGAATAAAATATTATGAGTCCATGTACAATTATATAAATGCTCTTTAAAAATAATTGTAAGTACGCAACACGCACGCTGCTTACAGTAACATGTAACGTATACATTAGATATATAAATACTAACAGTGTATCAAATTATGTTTATCATGAGCAACATATTTAGAACTTTAACCCACCATATAACTACCTCTGTGCTCACTTACACTGTATAAGGAACTAATGAAACAATGACTTAAAGATAGATAATTATATAATATGCCCATATTTTCAATAAGTAATACGTTTATGGCCTAATATCTTATTAGAAAGCCACCTTCTATCTTGAAAATTACTATTAATCATTATAATGTTGAATTGTAAACAATAATGTAATTAACACGTACATCATTCATAATATTGAAATGATGCATACACATTGTTAGGGATGTAGAAAAGGACATAGAGTATCTTTCAACCAGAGACGAAGTACTATTCACGAGAATAGGTTAAATCTTAATTAATTCGAGCGAAACTGCGGCTAAAATTAATATTCCATAAACCTACCTAAACATAACCTCTGAAACCTATATTGAGAATTCGCTGCCTACATTCGATACTTGTACGCTCTGTCGCTTCTGTAACCGCTTAATCTTTGCCTATGCTGAAATAATAATTCCCGATGTTATATTTAATAGATAATAACAGAAAAGGTAGTGATTAGTCGGTCCGAAGACTTACAACATCTTGTCCGGATAACTACACGAATACCAGTAATTACTGGAATATCGTACATCTAACATGAAGATAATTATCGTATTATTTCTACCGGTGTATTATGTGTTATGTTTCTTTGATGTACAAGATATAATGTCTGATTCAATGAAAGGACTCCCTAAGGACTTTTCGGTGGCCATAAAAGATATAGCCGAGGGGCTGCCTTCAAAAACAATTATCATTGTTAGAGGAAATTCTACAGATATTAAGTTAGTTTTATTTGTAAAAAATACGTCAACTCAACATAATAAGCAATGTTATGCTGTGGTTTACAAATGGAGTTTCATTACCAAAAAGAAAGTAATGAGATAATAACATTAATTAACGTCAACAGATTATCTCTAGCACACATGGGAATAAAACCAAATTACGGACTTATTAAGACTCAAATTACTATTTGAAATAACTTATTTTAAAATTACACACTCCGTATAAATTGACGTTCACATATTGAATCATACTGTATATAGAAATTTAATAAAAATTTATTTCAGATCCGAGGATATATTCCACCTGCTATCTTTAGTGAATAATCAAAATATTCAGATCATTAATTTGGATATTTCATCGAAAGACTACAAAGAGAAGGTAGGATTATTTTATGAACATATTTGATGTATTCGTAAGTACACGTATATAATATATAAATGTAGCTATAAATATTGAATTAGATAATATTTTATAAAATATTAAATACTCTTAAAATTATATACAAACAGTGTTTATTTTTTTAAATTAGTCACAATACGACCGGGAAAACTTAAATCAATTATTCTACATAAAACACGAGTCCTGTTTAAAAATACTGTGCGACATGGTAACTCACCGATATCGGCATTCACTTTTCGGTTTTACTCGGTTCTCGTCAAGCGGCCAACCCGTTCTCTGCGCTGCGTAATATAGCCCGCGCACATTATAAGTACGTTCTCGCTTAACCTACTTTCTTACTGACATACTATAATGTAACCCTCCAACTCAAATTATTCAGACACAAATAAGTTGGGAGTTGACTTTTTTTAAGTCAGTATATATATCATTTTATTCATCGAGAATAATTGGCCACCCCGCCAGTTTTTAAACAGTACTCGCACCTACGCTCGCGTAATCACCGATCACACCGATGTGGATGGGTGGTCTTGGATGGGATGTGGATGGGTTCTTCGCTCTCAAACACCCGCCGCGGCCCCTCTCGACAGCGTATCAAATTGTAGGTTCGATTTTCCGGAGGCCTCAGCATGCTGCTAGGGTAATACAGTAATACCACATTTATTAGCTAATAACAGGTGCAGACATATAAAGTAGGTGTTTATGCGACATCTATGAGGGACATATCTTTGTTTCACCAACATATACATGTATGGTGATTTAAGCTAGCATAGCTCGATACGCGATATTGCGTACCCTTGCGCTAATTGCCATTCAGCTGAGTGTTTTAAGCGCTCGCTCAAAAAAGTGTAGCCGTGTAGGTTCAAGATAATTGGTATGAAAAACGATCGGGCGCTTGTTCATTTGTTTAAAAAAAAGCACTCTTGAAATAATGGAATTTCGGTTGTGTAAATTTCATTCAAAATATTATTAGGGATTAAATGATCGGTTAACACCACCAACTGCGACGATATTGCCAACGAAATGTAATTGAGACTTCATTATGATTTTATTCTAACATATTTAGCAATTACTTTATTGATTATCCACTTCCAACCGATTTAATAATACAGTTCACTACCGAAGTAGATTATCTCGGACTGTGCTGGTGTGGTGGTTACCACAAACAATCAAGCAAACTATTTTTGAACTCTGTATAAATAATATATATATGAAATTTAATTTAATCAAGTCAATAGATACACTTTTTAAAAGTAATTTAATCATTTATATGTTGTACTCTCAACATTTAAATTAATTATAGTATTACAGATACCTCAAAAAAGGTTTAGACACGTCTGTTGAACGTACCAGTCTAATATTGTGCGAGCCATATGAATGCGAGGACATATTAATTGAGGTAAATAGTTTATTATTTTAATAGTATCATAACTAAATGTACAATTTAATAAGTACAAAGTAAGTTTCCACTTTTAGCGACAACTTCTTGTAATGTATCTTATATTTTATAAATAACTAGCCTCTGTCCGCGACTTCATCAACGTGGAATAGTTACTTTGGGCTAACTCAATAGAAACTCTCAAGAGGAAAAAAATCCCGATTTTGAAACATTCTTCTCTAATGCTCCGCTCCTATTAATCTTAGCGTGATGATATAGCCTATAACCTTCCTCTATAAATGAGCTATAAAACACTGAAAGAATTTATCAAATCGGACCAGTATTTCCTGAGATATCCCCCTACAAAATCACAAACTCCACAAACTTTACCCCTTTATAATATTAAGTATAGATAGATTGTTAAAATTCCTTTTAAAACTCCTAGTTAACAGAAAACAACTTGATACATCGATCGATACTCTACATGTTCTTTTGGCCTTATGGATCGGTGAGCGACAACTTCCTCTCCACCATGAGGGAAGCCATGCGATTGGCAGTTATTACAAACCCACGCGAAAGCGTGTAAGTACTTTTTGATACTCGCTTTAAATGTATATTTAACATGCTTGTAGTCTCAAACTTTGTGAAACATTGATATGAAAGATGCTTTTTTTACGTGACAAAATGACAACATACTCTAGCGAGTCGAGCAGTTCATAGGAGGGGTATTTCAGGGTCCTACTCGTCATACACTTGCAGCTACAAGGCCCAGCCGTGGTCGCTAATCTCCAAGAAACTTCCAAAGGTGCGCCAATATAGCGAACCTCCTCCACCCTGGATGTGCATATACGAGATTACAAACATACCAAAATCCGTCACTAGCAGACACATTGAAGGGAGCCGTAGGTCTTGTTATAATCTCAAACGCTTGGTTCGATGGCCGTGGAAGAGGAAAGTGATATATCAACCATCTTTCTCAACATTCTCTTTCATGAGCGTAACTTGCTCACTAGATAAGGTTTCCAAAGCATGTCGATTTGAGTATTCTAATGATTTATATATTTTATATAGTTTTATATATTGTATATCAACATCAATTGTCGACAAAGCAAATTATCTTAAGACAACTTGAATTTATAGTCCTTTGAAACTGTAAAGGCCTTGCCAATATAACAGTGTAGTTAGGGAAGAAAAAGTTTGAACATGAATGTTCTTCTATATGAACATAACTACTGAATTGTCTTTATGTAAAATCCCCAAAGCATTATATTGAACACTAGCTGTACCCGCAACTCCGCACGCGTTTTATTCATATTAAAGAATAATAAAATTGGGAGACTATGTACAATTATAGAAATGCTATTTAAAAGCAATTGTAAGTACGACACGCACGCCACTTACAGTAACATGTACCGTATACATTATATATGTAAATACTAACAGCGTACCAAACGATGTTTGTCATCAGCAACATATTTGGAACCTTAACCCACAAAATAACTACCTCAGTGCTCACTTACACTGACTTACATTTGATATTACATACAGACACTTCATTTTTATTATATGTATAGAATAGATATGTATTCCTTCTAGAAAATACCTTTACACCAATGGTACCAATATATATGTTGGAAATATATAGGTACAGAATAACTAAAATCGATAGCATACAATTTTTTAATATCAAAATCATTATCATTAATCATTACATACTATAAAACAAAATCCTCTGCCACGTCTGTCTGTCTGTCAAAAACTACTAAACGGATTGTCATGCAGTTTTCATCAGTAGATAAAGTGATTTATAAGGACGGTTTAGGTATAGAATTTGTCAAAAAAAAGGTTATCATCAGGGCGGGACAATATCCGCCAGTCCCGTTGGTAAATATATAAATATCAATTATCTATACTTTTAAGAACTAGAATAAGTTCTTTAAAATTAGGTAACTCTAATTCGAAAATTTTTTAACTCTTCAATAGACATTCCACGTGTAAATATGTCTAAATAAACATAATATACATCACACAGCTTTCATTGTTATAGTTTACAATATCCTTTGAAAGCTTTTCCCGGTTGTTCCCAAGGGGTTTTTTTATTTCATTGTGAACCGGTACAAAATTGAATCCACGTGTTCGATTTGGATTATGTTAAAGTGTCTGCATTCGATTGTGATAAAATGAGTTAAAAAATAAAAAGCGAAACATTTTTGAAGAGAAACAGCAAAGTATGGAATATGCCCACTTAGGACATATACCAGTGACTAATCGTATTAGAAACAATATGAACATAATAATTTGTACATATAATAAGAATGTAGAACTAACGTGTCTGTATTTATTTGATAAAAAAAATTGTTGCAGGTGTCTTGGGATAAGTAATAATCTTCTTCTTCTTACTCTTATCCCACATAAGTAGGGTCGGTACAACATAGTAGTCCAGTGAAGCTGTTAAGACCTTGCTTGGTCAATAGCATAGTCAGTTCGAAAAAACAAAAAAAGTCGGTACAACATGTTTGTCATGTTATGGTATATGATTTGGCTTAATTTTTACGATCGGCCGCCTGCCTGACATCAACCATCCTTGGGAATATTTTGTTGTACCATTGTATTTATGGTTATTATATAATTACGAAGTACGATGGGATCTTTTAGCCTCATAATTTTTCTGTAGGCTTTAGCTTTGGTAGGCTATTTATAGTATCTGCTTGAGCGGCACCACCGTTCCGGTTAAAAACGAATTTCTTCAAGATTATGGTTTGCTTGCTATATTGCCATTTTTATGTAACAGAAAACTAGCCAACTTTAGACTATTCCCGAGGCCTGCATTTTCGGTTTTTTTTTCAGGATTCGTGGCTTCAGAGTTTTCTCAGTAATAATAATATAATATTAAATACAATAAACCATTATAATAATATAAAGAAAACTATAGTAGAAAAATATATGTATATGGCGAAAAAGCCCGTAATAGTGATTCGCTTCTGCGGGTCGCGTTTCGGGATCAGGCGGTGCATATCCAGTTTTTTGCAGGCCGTCATGATAGTGGCGACCGGCGATGGATAGTGTATCACTGTATATGTGTATCGCCACTGTTTTTGGATTGTACTCTGCTTACCATCAGGCATAGTGCAGTCATTTTGCCGTGCTACAATAAAAAAAAATGCAGTAATGTAGTTATAAATGATAAGTAATAATATACATTTCAATCATTTTTAGAAATATCTGTCTGTCTGTCTGTTTATATGAACACGCATCACTGCTAAAATACTACTTTCACGATAAAACCTCACCAAGAAAATCGTAAGGCATATCCGTGACTAACATTTAGTTTTATTAAAATCGGGTATATAACAACTATACAAATGTTCATTTTGTATGTTACTTATATAATAAAATACCGTATTTAAAATTAATGGATACCATAATCGAACTACGAACGATTCAAAACAAATACAGAGGAGAAAACATCAATCACTGTTCGTGCGGTAATTAATTAAATGTACATATTTTATAAAGTCAATTCGGTAATCGTGTTGCTGACGTAAAACTAGCGTCAAGTAGTCGAAGAAGTAGGATTTTTTTTTATATCATAGGAGGCAAACGAACAGGTGGGTCACCTGATGTTAAATGACCACCACCGTCCATAGACACCAGCAACGCCAGTGGAGTCGCAAGTACATTGCCAGCCTGTGTTGGGGGAAGGGAGAGGGTGGAAGAGGAAGGGGGGAGGAGGAAGGGGAGGGGAGGTGGGCCTCCAGCGCTCTCACTGACCGAACGAAACGCAACAATGCAAGCACTGTTACTTCACGTCGGTTTTCTGTGAGAGGGTGGCAGTACCCCGAGCGAGCCCGCCCATTCATGCTGAAACCAGTAATAGGTTCAGCGTGGCTCTACCACCTACCGAAACCTATGTATAGAATAACTTAGCTATAGCTATAGCTTAGCGCAACACTGGCTGTATGATAAAGATAGCCATAATCGTGGAAGCGCGGCTGTTATGGGCGCACGTATTGAAGTTGGCTTCAGTCCCAAGTCATATGTCTACAAAACCTACAAAACATATGAAATTACTTGTTTTACTCAATAACACGATGATATCAAACAGCACCTACCTTGTTTCTTACCTCTTAGTAGTTTTTTCCCGTAGTTGGGTTACGGTTTTTTAAACTTTTTGTTTTATTATGCAGTAATTTTTTTGATTTCCTTATATTATTGGTGTTTCAATTAAAAATTATGTTTTCTAAAAGTAATGCTGATAATATTAAATATCGATCAGAAACGTTTCGTTAGCTAATTGCGGATATGAAACCTTGTAGAGAACTTTGCCCTGATCTTATCGAGCTGGATCGACGACAACGACATAAGTTTGCCTCGAGAAACACCGTCAATCTTAAACAGATAATCACCAGTATCCTTTTTTCCGAAGTAAGAAAAAAGATTTATATAATATGTACCAGACTTCAGATAAATCCCACACCCCATAAAATTTGTAAGAAGTTGTATATAAAATAATAATCGAGCAATTGCGAAAGAGTTTTTCAAGACAGCCTTATAAACAACTTCACACGCGAGATACAGATACGTTAGTGCAAAATGCACGCCGTATGAAACTTGGCTTCATGTTTCCCACATGTGTACAGTCAACGCCACAAGTGTTATTGGTATAATTTCTCCACAATTGTAATATTTATTAACAATACTACTAATCCGTATATGTCTCTCTGTTCATAAAAACCAGTGCCCGAGGTAAGTTATGCTACTGAGTGACTTATTAACGATTTTAATGTCGCATGTCAAACTTTCTCTATATTTCTTGCTACAATAATGAAAGTAACATATTCTAACAATCACCTATAAGTAACTAGATGGAGAATGATTTTTACTCTTTCACACGAAAACGAATGTTAAAATGAAATGAAATGTTATGCAGTAATATAGCTTATATATGAAAAAAAACATAGGATATATATATATATATAAAGATATTGTTTAAATTGGCCAAAATATAACGTAAAATGTCAAGTAAGTTGGAAAAAATCCTGTCATCTGAGAACTAACTTGTCATGTACTACAGAAACCCGATGTTACACAAAAATAATGTACGGTGTTTTTTAAAATATATTTCTACAGATTCTTGATCCGCAACTTTATTTCTGATTTCGTTTGTTTTATTAATCAAATCAAAAATAGTTTTAAATGTACTGGAGTTTATACAGTGAGCAATACTTACGATATTGTCAGTATTATAATTAACTATCATTATTTTACTTAAAAGGAAACGCGGGCAGCGTTCTGTCCATATTCCCATTTTCTTTCCCTGGATAATGACAGAGACGTACTACTTAGCATACTATGGATTCGCCGTGCGGGTGCCGGGTCCATCGCGTGGTAGCGAGAGAAACTCCCAGCAGTTGTATCCCACGGGTGTGGGCTTAAGGGGCTCCTTTCCAATAATAGAGCAAATATTTTTATACCGTATAATCTATATCTATCTATGTCTCTATATTTTGATTTTATCCATAAATCGATTATCATAACAAAATAGCTTTCAAAAATCACCCGATTTTATCGATATGTTCAGACGTCCGGCAAACAAAAATGGCGAATTCGATCAAAAATAGAAAAAAATATTAAAATCGGACCATTTTTGGAGGCGGAAATATGAAACGTTGTTTTCGTGTTTTTTTTTTTTTTTTTTTCATAGGTGGCAAACGAACAGGTGGGTCACCTGCTGTTAAGTGATCACCACCATCCATGCACACTAACAACCCCAGAGGAGTCGTAAGTGCGTTGCCATCTTTCGGAGGGAAGGGTTAGGGGAGGGAAGAGAGGAGAGGGGAGGGGAGGTGGGTCTCCGGCGCTCTCACTGACCGAACGAAACGCAACAATGCAAGCACTGTTACTTCACGTCGGTTTTCTATGAGAGGGTGGTACTACCCCGGGGGAGCCGACCTATTCATGCTGAAACCAATAATAGTTTCAGCGTGGCTCTACCACCATTTTATATACATAAAAAGTCCGAACTGCAGGTATCCCTCTCGCGCTAAGCACGGGAGCGCGGGGCACAGTGTGACAGCAATAAATGTCTGTAAAACCTAATCTGCAAATGTTTTGCCGCCCACGTTTCCTCTTAACTATTATACTTAACCATTGTTATTATTATTATTATTTTAATAATTAGTATATATCGGAATTTTAATTGACACGATAGCCTTTATGACGGTATCCTTATCATCTTTTATGATCATTTTTAAGTTATAATCAAAAATATACAAATATAAACGTGAACGAAGTCGCTGGCGTCATAATAAAGGAGGTGTTCATAATGTCTCCTCCTTCCACCAACCCTCAATTGGCAAACAGGACCGCTCAAAGGGTCCTCCTCGGGGGTTATCTCCCATGCATCCTTTTGCGAAATAACCTCCTCGTAAAAGAAGGCCATCGCGTTCCGCGCCAAATGGCTGCCGAGTAAAGGTCACACAGCCACACATAGGCCAAAAGCCACAAAAGCCAAAATGTGGCACTGTTCCTCCCACACAGCAAACACGGACAGAAAACTTCACCACAAAAAAATTACGAGATTGATTTTCAATAACCACTTTTAAATCCTACAATCCATAAAATTTATACAATTAAAAGACGATATATGGCATACATAAAATATACCTCAACAAAATTTTAACTATCACTCGTTAAGCAATAACGGTAAAGTTACGCGCTTAAAGTGAAATATTCTCGTAATACAATACGCACATAAAACAACAACGCTTGGCTGTAAAGCTATAAATTCATTACTCTCGCTGACTCGACTGTAAACTGTCGGAAAATGTCAACCGTTGTAATGACAATGTATAAGATCGGGTTAAATAAAAGCAAATATAACGATGCCGCTACATGACGACTTGCGTGCGTCTTTAATTTGAATTTAAAGTAATATTGTGGAAGCGCTACATTGATCTCTATATTATATATTATAAAATTATCATACTGATCTAGGTTGTATGGCTCAATAAATATTGCAGGAAATAAGTAAATTTCCTAATTATTTATCTGAATTTGAATTATAAGTTTTTCTAATTTTTGTCTTTGGTCTTATTTGGTTAAATAAATTAGTTTATAGTACATCTTTATGTATAATATTATTCTAATCTCTATTTTAAGTAGCTGTTTTGTAGGCTTTAATCACGAATTTGACACTTTTTTTTTATTTATCTGTTTGTATAAATTTAGCACAAAAACGACTTAGCTGACTCTTGTAAAGTATATTAATTATTTAATTACAAGATTATTGTTAGTAATACTTATGGATATTGTAAAAATAATAATAATTCAAAATTACTATTATGCTTCACAGTTTTTAATGTCGTTTTGCATATATAGTGTGTATATTATTCATTTCGATTAGGTCAAAATGGTCGCCATGGCCGAAATCGGTCGAAACAACCATCATCATTGTTCAAAGACAAATAGACTATAAAAAGTGTCAAAAAGTACTGAAAAATATGTTTACTGCATAAGAAAAGCGACTAAAGCACGTTCTTTTATAAAAATATAATTTAACACTTGTCCCACCGACTGTACAAGCAACAGCGGCTGATTGCTCAGAAAGCTTGGTCGCCTTAGGGTATTTCTAAAAATTACATTCTTCTGCCTCCCACACCAGCATATAAGAAGGAGGCATCAGACAAAGCCTCGGACAATCACGTAGTACGTAATTCGATTGCGCTAACGTCAATTGAGTGTTGGCCAAAAGATATTTTTAGTGCCAAACATCATTTTATTTATGTGGCTTAATAAATTTCCTTGTATTTTATTTTTCCTTCATGAATACTACGAAATCTGTAGACGACCTCACATTTTGGTATTAAAGAAGAAAAAGAATGAATTCCATCAAGCTTTAGCCATATATATTAGTATAGATTACTTCTAATGGTGGCCGGAAACCATTTCAAAAGTTTACTCGCGTCAACCCTATTCAAATTTGCTGTATTTGTTATCTACTTAAAATCGATTTACCATCATTTTTATTACGCTAACTTAATCTTTTATATTTGCTTACGAAGTTGAGGTAATTCTTTTTGATGATTCCATTGAAATCCGACGAGTAAACATGTTTGTATCAAGACAATCTACACATGTATTACTTTTTTAACTTTCACTCTTCACTGTTAAATGTTCTGGAAGATATTAATATAATGTAAAGGAATAGTTTATACTATTGACCTGTCAACCATACTACTGACTGCGGACAAAATCTCACTGCAGATGCAACAATAAAACTTGCAAACAAAGCTAAATATTTCGCTCTTCCTTATACTTAGTCATTCTTAATATTATTCATTCTAATTACATTACACATCCATTTTACCATCCGCATCTCTGTCATAGAGTCCGTGTCATAGTGACATTTATATGGTGGTCGCTATTCAGTCGACCAATATCGAAACTCGATCTAACTCTAAGTCTCAATCGATCTAACTCGTGAAAAAATGGCGGATGTAACACCTGGTTTATTACGTTCAATATCTAATCGTACATAATTATGTACATTACTTTGGCATGCCAATTGTCATTTTATATAGAAATTTTCTATAAAACGATACATGTTTGCCGCTGTGCACGCATCACACATAAAGTACTGAATATATTTGGATAAATTTTATTTGACTTCCCATACACTTCAGCCTTATTTAAAAAAATTACGATATTTTCATTTAACATAACCTCTACGCGTTCAGTGGCGCAAGCGATGTGATGCGCATGCGTAAGGGAGAGGTAATAAACGGATAAAATTGTCTAAAAAATGTTTTGCGTAGACATATTTTTAATGTTAACTTTATATTTTTGCTTTCAATTCTTTCTTTTTTTTATTTTCTCCTCTATACATGGAATATATCTTTAAGACAATAAATAACGCAAATGTAGTCGAAAGTATTAGTTAGTTAATTTATATATTACCTATAGAATAATATTACTATTTTTATTAAAAAAATAATACTATGGTATGACACATCCGCAAGGACGTACACACCCATATCTGTAATTTCCAACATGAACATCAACAATTTCATGGTTGTCATAAAACGACGGAATTGCTCCCCCTACATGAGTAACTTTTTTTATCAACATCTTACATAACCCGACAGTAAGAACTGTTTAGTACCTGAATATTATAAGAGAAGTCTATAAACTTTTTATAACATTGCCTCTCAATTCCCCTAATCATGATATTTTATCTAAACTTGAGATGGTATTTTTGTTTATTACTTAACAAGTGCTACTTATTTATGGTCTTCTAAATAGTAATTAAATGATATATGTAGCTAAGCTATTACTGGTTTCAGCATGAATGGGTCGGCTAGCCCGGGGTAGTACCACCCCCTCACAGAAAACCGACGTGAAGTAACAGCGCTTGCATTATTGCGTTACGTTCGGTCACTGAGAGCGCCGGAAGTCCACCTTCCCTCCTCTTCCCCCTTCCCTTTCTCCCCCTCCCCCTCAAGACAGCAACACACTTGCGACTCCCCTGGTGTTGCAAGTGCCTATGGACGGTGGTGATCACTTAACATCAGATGACACACCTGTCCGTTTGCCTCCTATGCTATAAAAAAAAACTTAAAACACTTTTATAGTAAGAATGGCTGGATATACCTATATAAACTATCGACTACTAACGTATAAGTGGCATAAGAATGCTACAACTAGATAGACTAGATATTAATAACTTACTACTGCTCATGAACTGGTCATGGAACATGAACAAATGGCCTAAAAAGTTGTCATATACTGTCGTCTATACTTTAATAGTGTAAATGACCTAATATGCTTCATGAACTCTTGGCTAGATTTAAATTATTTAAATAGCCCAATAGTGTTCCATGAACTTTCATCTAAATTTAAATATAATAAATGGCTTAATATACACCATAGACTTGATAAATAGCGTAAATTACTTAATAGTGCTTCATGAACTGTCGACTATAGATTACCTAAAAATATTTCATGAACTCTGGATTAGATTTAAATGGTTTAAATAGTCAAATGGTGTTCTATTAACTCTTGGCTAGATTTATATTGTATAAATGCCTTAATAAATTATATTAATAGCGTAAATCGCTTAATAATGCTTCATGAACTGTCGACTATAAATTACCTAATAATCTTTCATGAACTCTCGATTAGATTTAAATGGTCAAATAGTATTCCATTAACTCTCGGATAGATTTATATAGTACTAACGGATCTGGCGGACTTTGTTCTGCCTTGATAATAAAAAATAAAAACCCTAATAGTAAACCGCAGCGTCACCTACCGGGTCCGATGTAAACCATTCTCGGAATCACTGAGACACGCACGCAAATTTTCGTCAAAATGGGGGTCCAGTCGTTTAGGAGGAGTTCAGTGACATACACACGTACAGAAGAAATGTATATATAAACATAAATGGCCTAAGTGATTTATGAACTGTTGACTATAAATGGCCTAATATGCTTCAATAGACTAGGTAAATAGCGTAAATCGCTTAATAGTGCTTCTAGAACTTTCGACGAAAAATGGCCTAAGAATGTTTCACGAACTCTCGATTAGATTTAAATAATTAATGTTCTCTTAACTACAGGCAGCCACTGCACATAATTATCCTTCAGTCTTCTCGAATTATTATCAAATGTATTATTGGTGGTTGTAATTATAGTTGTAGATATAACAATAAAATAATGTCTGTCTGTTTAGGTTCAGGATATATTATAATCAAGCTACTCCAGACCGTGTTAACCACTTGACCCTGGTCAATTGGTGGTCAGGGCGGTTATATAAATCCCCAGTGCTTCCTCCTGCCAACAAGGTCTACCGCGATTTCAAAGGCAGAGTGTTTCATGTACCAGTTCTTCATGTGAGCTGAAAAAGTATTACATAAATAGATTATTAGGATATAATTTAAACTCGTAAAATACCTCTTTGTTTATCTTTTTTAAGTAATACATCATTGATAAGGTGTTCGGCTACCTCACGAACAGGATTCACATCCATCCACGTTTCCCCGGATTTGCCCTAATTTTAAAAGCATCCGGGGAATGGTTGACATCCGGACACTCTTTGCGCCCAGAGAAAATCTAATGAATTGATTAATAAACAATGTTTATTGAAGAAATCACGGCCTGACACAACACAACGATTGATTTTAAGAAGTGTCCGAGACAAACTTCGATACATCCCAAATGTCCGGGTACTTGAAATTATTCTCTGGCTTCAACGATTTAGCTGATTCATGGAAGAACCGAGATGTGAACTGTGTGAACTATTGGTATATGCCATCTTCACTAATATTACAATGTGTGTTTGTTTGTTATGCTTTCACGTCTTAACTACTTACCCGATCAACATGAAATTTTGCATAAACGGTGTCAGAAGTATATGTACTGTTCCTGAGGTGTAGGTCGTATCTACATTAACATGACCGAAGCAACAAGAAAAAACTAACTTACAATCGTATAACAATAACAACATCCCACCGCCATGTCGATCCAAAAAGAGTAAACTTAGCTTTAAACTCTCATATAAGCATTATCTATTGCAATTTCAAACTCAGTAATTAAAGTGACGTGTAATGTATTCACGTAGTTCTATTTTTAACTCTGTTTATTGGTGTGTATTTTTTTAAATCTTTTTCCGTATACATTTATATTTATTTTGTTTAGTCCTAAATCTGTGGTTACAGTAATTATTTATCTATAGTATGACCATCCGTGACGTGTTACGTGTGTCTGTGTTATTTGTTTGTTCGTTTCAAATTTTGTATTAACATTAACGTCCGTTTATCATCATATATAGGCTCCCATCGAAAATCAGCGCTGCAGTACAACGTATATTATATCAGATTTTTGCTGATTGGGTTAGCCAATTGTTGGACATCTATTTTTCATTTTTAAAATGTATTTTTTTCTGTCTAATTAGTTTGTGTAATTTAATTATATAGTTATTCCAACAATAAAGTATTTCTTTCTTTCTTTCTTTCTCTAATCTTTCACATTTTTCATTCCAGGCTCCACCATGGCATTTTATTAGATATAATAATGACAGTACAGTGAACGTTAGTGGCGGTAGAGACGACAAGCTGTTGGCCATGCTAGCAATGAAGTTAAATTTCAGGTATTGATTAAACGAGGCAATTATTCTATAAAAGTAGCTTTTTGTTTCATGTATTAGTATAGTTCATCTAAATTACTGAAATGATTTTGATACGGTTATCACTATCTTTTAAAGGATTTATTCCGGAAGGATGTGTGTATTGCATGTATGTAAGAGCAGTAACATTTTTTTAGGTTATAGTGTTAGGTATTATAACAAAGTCCCAAAACACATTACCGATTTGCCGGATAATGAGTTGAGCCACCATGTCAAGTGGGTTTTAATGTCTAAAGGCTGTTTTAGGGTGAATCAATATGTGAACGATGATGACGCCTGGAAATATAATGAATGTAAATATTTATGTTTGTAAAAATATATATCATGAACAGATAAACCAGATCGAGTTTCTTGCCAGTTCTTCTCGATGAGTAGACTGTTATTCCGTACCGGTGGTACGTCGACGTTCGTAAGCGCATTCTGAGGGTCTAAATTGAATAAATTATTTTAGATTTTGACTCTATAGATTATATTTTTACTAGCTAACCCGGCCACTCGTTGCTGTGTCTCAGTTATCACATGTTGAATTTAAAATAACGATAATCTATTTGGCATAATAATTATTTGGTAATTTGGTAAAAAATTATACATTAAGAGCGACGTTACGTGGTTAGAAAATTAACAGAACATGTGCGCCATAAAGTAAACAGGAGTTGATAAAGGTCTATATCAGTGGGTCCTCTGTTTCCTGTCAACAAACCGATTTATTCCTGATTTATGAAACCTATAATTAACAAAAATCAACATTGACAATCACTTAATTTGTAATGTTAACAAATTAAGATCGGTTGAGTAGTTTCGGAGTTCATCTTGGACAAACATCATGACACCGGATTTTTATATATTTAAACTAGCGACGCCGGCGGACGTTGTCCTGCATTGATAATTAAAAAAAACTAAATTTCAACCACAGCGCCACCTGCTGGGTCCAATTGTGAATCTAAAGCATTCTCGGATCCACTCGAACACGCACACAAAATTTCATCAAAATCAGTCCAGCCGTTTTGGAGGAGTTCGGTGACACACGACTAATGTACACACGTACAGAATTTTATATATTTAAATAATATAGACAAAAGTCGACGTATTCCAATCAAATCGTGAAAAGGAGATTTCGGACGCTTACGTTCATAACACTAGTTAAAACTTATGACATATATAAAAACAATTTACCACATAATTGTATATCTAAAGATGCCTACAGAACAGGTATACATTTATCTCCTAAGGATAATAATAATATAAGTCTTTAATCAGAGACTACATTAAACATCGGGAACCAGAAAACAATACCTTTCTTCCATTTTTCTGTACCTTTCATGGTATGAGCTGTCCAATTTTATTCTAATATCGTTATCTTTGTTAATATGTCATTTATTTTCCTACGTTTCGTAATTACTTTGTTTCTTATTCTACCACTTTTCCTTATATTCAACAAGCTCCTTTCCATCTTGTTAGTGCAGGATTTTAATTTAAATGGGTAACCCACCGTATTTATTTTTATATTTTATCATTTATCTTTTATATATGTAACACACAAAGAACAACTTCTAAATACATAAAGAAGTTTATTCTTGTTGGGTTATTTTCTATTTCATATTAATTATATGCCCTAAACAAAGATCGACAAAAATTAAATCGGTCCTTCAAGAATTTCCTCCGTTTAAATTAATAATTGCACCCCACTATTTTACCTGTGTTACAATTATCTTAGGTCCTCCATCGCCAACGTCACATAGCACAGTCTGCACTACTTCATTCCCACTTACGTAATTTCTAACCTACGTTTCGTGTGGTAACTGCTCCACTCCTAAGCATTGTAGCGTAATCTCGAATAGCCTTCCTTAATAAACACCTTGTAAGAGGCAAAAAAACTAACTGGGTACTTCCAGAGCATGCTAAAAATAACAAATCATAAGCTTTCTAATATTCCCATAGATTAAATAATAACAAACGAGTATGAAATACATTCTTCTCGATTTACGTAGTTATCCACCAATTATATTACTGCGGGCATATGAGCTAATTAGTAAATATCAGCGTGCATGTCTGATTATCCTAATTGATGGATGAATAATTATATTTATTAACTAATGATCCAGATATTTCGATCATTTTACATAATTCTTCATAACACATCACATATTCGAAATTATAAATTACTAATACTTATCGTTTAAGCTTAATAAGAGTAAGTTATAATGGGATACTAGGAGTTAATGTATCATCACCTGTCTTGATTCACTTTCTTATCTTTAATCTCACAGTTTATGTTCACTTTTCAATAATTTTAAGGAAGCACTCACGTAGTGATGCCTAAGTTATTTTCAAATGCGGCAGATCTTTTCCCTTTTTTGATAGATGTCACTAATTCCGCGTGAATCACTCGGACGTACTTTTTATTTTACGCGAGCATTTTAAAATGGAGGGAGAGGATGAAATTAATTAAGCATGTCCCATAAAAAAATGTAACAATCTTTCGGTTTAATCAAGAACTTAAAGCTATTATATATGGTTCATAATATAATAATATTAATTGTTATTTACATAATTAACTCATAACGAGGCTCGCAATTTCTCTGCGGGATAAGAAGATTTGAAATAAATCCCCAAGGGATTAAGTCTCGGACATTTCTAAACTGAAACACAATAGACCCGTCACATCTGTTGAATAACTGGCATTATAGATAGATGAATTCTCAAGTACTAACAATAACAGGTCAGTTTAATTTGTTTGTTCGTATTGATTGGATACACAAAGCCCCGTGACCGTAAGTAGACTGAAGCTGTATGTTAAATTCTTCTTATGACATCTCTTCAAGCCTTCTTTTGGCGTAAAAAGACTACAGAAATTAAACATTCCATTAAAACTAAAATAACGTAACACTACTGTGAACCATGACTTATATTGTGTCTTTTTAATCTGGTAAAGATTACATACTATTCTAAAAACATATTATAGCTTTATAATAATGTATTTATGACATAAAATATATTACATCTGAGATTTGATTACGTGACAACTAAGTTACTTTTTTAATTATTATCTAACAGTCACAAACATGCTGTATAACTAATGAAAATTACAATTCAACAGATATAAATATTACGACCCCCCGGACAGGAGTCAAGGATCAAGTATATCAGGCAACGGAACTTTTAAAGGAACTCTTGGATTAATTTGGAAAAGGGTAAAAGTTTCAACTATTCGACAGTAGACTTATTAGACGTATTTTTTATGCTTTGTTGGTTTTAGCGCTTGACCGGAATCTCATCTGATATTAATTTGCGAGGTGGTTTAAAATGGTAAACACGCTTAAGCTATAGGGGACTGGCTTTCAAGCGCAGTGATGCTTGGCGATATTCTCAACATGAAGGCAGTAGCTAGCCAAGCGGACATGAAAAAAGCCCTACCACAATGCAGTAAGAGGTGTCGAATAACATCATAAGACTTGAGACACCCAAGCCAACCTCACCTGCACGTGGTGCACCCTGCTGAATAACGAACGAGGCAATGGCGAAAGCGGGGTGGCAGGGTCTTACAGCCTGACTGGGTAGCAACCACCATGTATATGGCGAAAAAGCCCGTCACAGTGATTCGCTTCTGCGGATCGCGGTTCAGGATCATTCTGTGCATATCCAGCTTTTCGCAAGCCAGCGGCGACCGGCGATAGATAGTGTGTCCCTCGGTGGTCGCCATTGTTTTTGGATTGTACTGTGCTTACCATCAGGCACAGCGCAGTCATTTTGCCGTGCTACAATAAAAAAAAAGTGCGTGCGTGTACAAAGTACACATGTCAGAAGTGAAACGTCTTTGGCGAACTAATTTATAAGTCTTGTTTATATTTATACAAATCTAAAACTTTACAAAAATAGAAAAAAAAATTATAATAATAAAAAAAATTGAAAAAAAAACACAATAGATGAAAGATCTGCGTTTACTGCAAATGACGTCACTTCCGTTGCATACCTGCGTGACGTTACATCTATAAAATTTTTACCCTCATACGCATAAAGAAGTTTCACTTCAAAAACGAAGTTTTCCTTCACCGAAAGCTCCGACTCAGTCGCAAGAATTCGAACGTACGTCCATCGACACGGTGTCCGAACTCGCTATCAACTAAGCCATCGTCGTTTATAAACTATATATACTATGTTCAGTGTACGTCGTGTACCCGAGTATTTGATGTTTATGTATAAGTGATGCACGAAATATGTATTACTAGATTAAATTACTCACAACCTCGTACTTACTTACGTATTTATTCGAATTGTTAACAAAACAAAAAAGAGCTGACCAATTAAAACATTTGGTCCTAAATAAAAAAATATGATATAAGTATTAGTAAATGAACAAGATACGAATGGCAATCAAAATATATACATAGGCTATAAGTGCAATAAGTCTTCTCAACTATTCTTTGACGATATATGATGATAGTATTCAATTGATTCACAGAAGATTTGAAGGGTAACAGATATTTACCATTTCCAGGTTGGTTTACTTCGCTTACTTACATAGCTTAATTTCTTCTGGTATTTTCCTGTGGGGGACAACAGCTGAGGTAAACACTTATTAAAGGCTAAGTTTTAGGAATTCGGTATCTTCAATGTGTCCCAATATATTCTTGAAGATTTAATGTATGCCAATCCCCAACATTTCCTTTCACAGCAAGCCGACTTCTTTCTAGGAGATGTTACGATGACTTGGGAGCGTCTACAAGCTGTCGAGTTTTCGTTCCTCACGTTAGCTGATTCCGGTGCATTTCTAACGCACGCACCGGCTAAGTTGAGCGAAACCTTGGCAATCATTCGACCTTTTCGATGGGAGGTATAAGTAATAATATTTCATTTTATATATAATAATAAGATATTAACCTAAACTTATTCCGCTCCCAGAATACTAGGAACACTGATACTACGCACTATTACAATTATCTACGTTATATTGATCATATCCAACGTAAAGTCATTTATGTCTTTTTCGGTTAGGCCTATTCCATTATATGTTTAGTTACATCATAATCATGTTTTCAATATTTGATATTAGTTAGTCATGTATATACTTGTAATTAGTCAACCATTTATAACCTCAAATAATATTACAAAAAAACAGTAATATTTACAGACAACACAATGATAGCCTATTACTGCTGGGTTGTTGTTGGAAAACCTTGAATGTACATACTGCAGAGTACATATTACCTTTAGACCCGATGATGCAAGCAATACTATTTAATGGTGGAAATCGTTTTAACAGTGCTGGTACCACTATCGAGTGTTACATAGGTTCTACAATTATTAACCAGTTCTCTCGCTTTGTTTTCGCTTACCGCCAGTTGATGATATCTCTAATAAAAATGTATGCTATTCGTTAATCCAATTAAATATTTCTGTTATACACCCTCCATTTACTACAACATATTATTGAGTACTTGTCCATACCGTTCAGGAGTCATAAGAACATTTTAAATTCTGCCTAATTCTTCATTTTTCTCATCAATAATTCATGATTGCCTTTTAGGTGTGGCCGCTTGTATGCGCTACTCTGTTAGTGACAGGTCCAGCACTCTGGATAGTGATTGCAGCCCCTTCATTATGGCAACGGAAACAGCGTGATCACTTGGGATTGCTAACTAACTGTTGCTGGTTTACTACTACATTATTTTTACGGCAATGTAAGACACTTTTCCTTGTACTATAATGTACAATGAGCATAATTAAAAATATGAAGAAGACTTTTGTAAAATATTTGCAAATGCCTGTCATTCTTGCCCAAAGAGGTTCAATGTATGTAAGGCAAACCGGACCTAAAAATTTTCTGATGAATTAAGATATATAATTAAACCATGTACTTACATGCAGTTATTATAAGAAAGTAACATTTTTATAATTACATTTTTAGATTTTATCCAAAGTAAAGGCAAAAATACAAAGCAAACATGATTTTGTCTAACTTTCGCAACATATAAAATCAGGCTCAAAATATATTTTTATACCATTGGCGGCAAACGAACATACTGTTCACCTGATGGTAACTGATCACCGCCGTCCATGGACACCTGTGACTCGAGGAGAATCACAGATACGTTGCCGGCCTTTGACAAAGGAGTAGGCTCATAAATATAAATAAATCGTATCATAAAGATTAAATACTTATTACACACTAATTTAATAAAAAGAAGAAATTATGAACATTGTCTATTGTTAAGTGGAAACTTTAAATTATCTATACAAGACTCTGAAAGTGGATTAAGTAAAATAGGAGAATTTTCTTTTTGCAGCATCTACCAAAGAACCATCCAGTACGCACAAAGCTCGTTTGGTATCTGTACTTATATCGCTTGGAGCTACTTATGTTATCGGAGATATGTATTCCGCTAACTTAACCAGTCTACTCGCTCGGCCCGCTAGAGAAAAACCTATAGGAACGTTGCTAGCCTTGGAGGAAGCCATGAGTGGTCGAGGATATGAATTAGTTGTTGAAAGTCATAGCTCGTCTTTAACTATCTTGGAGGTATATTAATGAAATAAAATACTGTAATTAGGAATAGTAGTGTAATTAGGAAGATACAATTTTTCATCCAACTAAATAGTTTTTTCTGTTTTGAAAAAGATGTTTCTTCAAACCCACAGTAAGCCTGGAATAAAAGAAAATATTTCTTTTTCATTTCATAAGGTCAATATATTGTTTCTGCTTAATGTGTTGGGTGTTTCATCATTCGAGGTTAATTGATGATATATATTATGATGAAAACACACTTAACCTAAAAAGGTGGACTAGCTCGCAAATATTAAGTTCAATTGTCGATTAATACCTATTTGTGCGTGGGAAAGAATCTCAACTGAGGATGGTAGCTAGGTATAAAAATGCCCTACTGTTATGAAAGCACATATGGGTGAATTCTGGGAAATACGCTTAACAGTCTGTCCCATTTCTAAATTTCGTACGTTAATCTATCTTCAACCTCATCGTCCTATAACGATTTGTGATCAATCAAAGATCCAATCTAATTCACGTAACCGAACGATGATAATCATGCCTCATGTTTGGTTATAGGCAAACGGTATATAGAAGATAAATTGCAGAAATTCACTGTGTATTAAATAAACATTCACGTCTAAAGAAACGCTAGCGCATGAGTTTCATAAATAGGCCAATTTCATTGGACAATCATATATTGGCGGTAATTTGAATACCCTTTAACCTAAATTGTGAACCTGTGGTGCTCTCCAAGTCCTTTCTACACACCCACATCAATTTGGTAAATAAATATGATTCTCTAACGCCTTCTGATCAAGTAGCTCTCATAAAACTGTTCAACAGGCAGGTCAATTATTCTGATTGCAGAACGGCACAGGCGTGTACGGTCGCCTCGCTCGTCTGATGAAACGACAGCGTATCCAACGTGTAAGAAATGTGGAAATGGGAGTACGTATGGTCTTATCGCACAAACGGGTCGCTGTTCTCGGAGGCCGAGAAACTCTTTACTATGATACGGAAAGATTTGGTACTATTCCCCAGTAGACTTCTTGTAACATTTGTTTTATGACAGCAATCAATAAAATTATTGCACTGGGATAATTTCCATGTGCATTTAGTACAATTATATTATTTTCAGGATCACACAATTTCCATCTGAGTGAAAAATTATACACAAGGTATTCGGCGATTGCATTCCAAATCGGTTGCCCTTATTTGGAAACCTTTAATGATGTGTAAGTAGCTTCATTTGAGAAAACAAAAAAAAATACTTTAGACCCTTATGAAGGCGCTTATGAACGTGAGAACTGCCACCGGTTCGGACAAACAACCTAATCATCACGACAAACCGGCAAGAAACTCGATCTGGTTTGTCTTTTCATCATACATATTTTTACAAACATAGTCGCATTTGTTTTTGGTGCATGCATAGGATTTCCAGATAAATTTTACCTATTTATCATCAAGTTAACAAATATACTTGTTTTCATTAAGGATCATGACCCTTTTCGAAGCAGGGATCCTGACTAAGATGACGACAGACGAATACAAGAATCTTCCCGAACAATCGAGAAGGTCACAGCCAGTGACTGAAAGTGAAGGGCAGAGCAGCGAAATAATTGGAGATTCGATAGCGACATCGCAGGTAAATCGAGCTGATGTAGCACGTACATTCAATAAAGCCAGGCCTTGATTGCAAGGTAGGCAATTTAATAGATAGACAGACGGCTTTGACATAAGATAGATACAATGTTAATTATAACTAACCTCAATGAAACGTTAATGAAAGCAACTGTTTACTAACGAATTATGTTATGCTCCTACTCAAACAAGACCTTATTATTTAATTTTCTTACTAATATAAAGTTTAATTTCTTTTTCATGAGTGTGTGATTTATATATTTGAGGGATTCAATAATTTCATATACTGTATATATGTTATTGAAAATGGTGTATTGAAAATTGCATTTTTTATAATGAAAATTTAACTCAACAGAAGTAATCGCCATACATACTTATTACATTAGAAATCTAATAATAAATAATCGAATAAGACAAAATTAACAACAAGTTTGAACAAAGTTGAAATATCTATGAGGTCTTTTTGACACCAGACAACTCAAATTTTTTTGACGCAGTTTGGTAAATTTTTATAAGCAATTTCTAATTTAGATGTGTAGGTACCGAGCATGTCATCCTCTTTGGCAGGCTGGATGAAACTTTTGTAAATATTGTAAATAGAACGTCGTTCAAATAATTGAACAAATAAAATATCGCGTGTCTCTATAAATACCTTATATGGCCATATTAATAAACAGTCTATTTCACGCACTCCGAGTATTAATTACTATTACGCTGTCCGTGTCAGTCTAGGATCTTATAGTAGTGAGCCCGAAGCTCCTACAGATGTATCATTAACGGTTTACCTGTATTACATGATTTATTGTTCTTCTGTTTATATGAGCGAATTTAACCCAAAACAACTTGATGCATATTAAATACATTTTGAACATGGACAATATATGTTACTCCTAATTGATGCGCTGTAAAAATAAAAAGTAGTAAATTATTACAGAACGTAAAATAATCATATTTTAATGAAATTTTATATACTAGAAAGGCACGCACGTCCTAAATATAAATAGACTTAAAATGTACTTAATACTATCAAAAGTAATCGAACGTTGTTAAAAATACCATTACAAAACTAAACACGACTGAAGTTGCGTGGACAGCCAGTATATCGTAATATTTTTTTTTTGTTTTTCAGTATGTTTTAATCATTCTATTTGTTCATTATTGCTATGGCCTTTAAGATTGTCAGAAGTCCTTTGTTTTGTTTTTTTTTTTCGAACTGACTACGCTATTGACCCAGCAAGGTTTTAACAGCTTCACCGGGCTACTATATTGTAAATGTTTTATGCGATATCTATGTACATAGATATGTACATACTTATGAATACGTACTAAGATAAGTTAACAAAAATATAATCTTGAAAAACATCGTTCTGTCAAAATGTTACAATATTTTACTTCATTTTTGGTATATATCATGTTATATAGAAAAAAAATAAACCTGAAAACAAATAATCCGCTTTGTGTTAATCTTCTTTTTGTAAGAAACTTTATTAAAATATTCGTTAAAATGATAACTAAACTATCAAAATAAATTATTTTACTTTATTTTTTGCTTTTTACGCGCTAATCTGTGAAGTTACCAATTAGATTTGTGAAATATATTTTGCATTTTATAGCCAAGGTAAACTACCTATCTATCATCAAACTAATAGGAGCGAAACAGTTACCATAACAACTGTAGGTTAGAACGTAAAAGAACGAGATAATAGAGTGAAGTGAGAACGCAAAGTTAACTCGAAAAAATCGTGAGGCACAGCTAGTGTGCAGTAAATCAAATCAGGTGTGAGTAGATTTTACAGATTCAATGCCTGCAGTCGATTATTCTTGTTCATCAATCTCTGTAAATATCTCTACCAAATATTTTTCAAATCACCACTCATTAAAATGTCTCTTCCGACTTACACGTAATTGAGATCAGAAGTAAACTGACATATATATTTCTCTAATTTTATATGTACAGTTTTTTATGTAGTAGCAGTTTTTAATTTTTGCCCAACGTTAATTAGTGCAGTGATAGTAATGCACGATTTTGATTTTCTATTATTATGAATAGTGTAAGTTGTATCGATTCGGTGAAGCGTTGTAGGTTTTCAGTCTAGTATACTGCTTCTTATTATTATTATTGTATCGGATTGTTAACTGTTGCATTAGCCACATTTGTAAATATAAAATAGATAGCGAATGTTACTGCTTGGTCGAGAGTTAGTGAGCTTGATATTGCTCAATTTCTAATACATATAACATATATCATCATATTAACATAGTACAAGCCAAGCTTAGCATAAAATTATCAGATTTGAGATTGTCATAAAATATTTTCACATATATCGTCGCAAATGCCCGTTAGATCATTACAAAGTATTTGTACTGATATACTAGTAAATATAACGCTCTACCCTTTACTAAAACGAAACCTATAAAAGACGAAATAGGAGTGGGGATCATACTCGTGCGGAGCGTCGGCCCGTTCACATCTCAGTGTAAAACGTAACTACATATATTCAGTAGTGTGTTACTGTATCTGCTAATTACGATAAACGCTTTTATTATTAATACTTGATTGGTGTCGAGTGGCTGATCGATTATACGACAAAGAGGACGTCATACCGTAACAACTGCTGCCCCCGACATCCACCACAATATACCTATGCAATGTTTTCTCTCTAGACACAAGTGGAATCGGCGAAAGTTCTCGAGCCTGTGTCTTTAACAATGCTGCGTGGAGCCTTCTGTCTTCTTGGAATCGGTCATGTTCTAGCAGGTATAATACCGCGTTTACTTATAATCGATGTATACATTGGCAAAAATAAAACAGTTCAGTACCTTTTTTTCTCTGTTAATTAACTGATTATTCTTATTTTCTTTTTGTTCGGTAGTAATTGACGAGCCTTATCAGCCGGCGACGGCAGACGAGCATATCAATAAAAATAATTTGAAAATATTATAAAGTTTCTATTGGTATTGTGCCTACAATCAATCTACAATATTTATACACTTTTTGGCAAAGAACTTTAACAATGTTGATACTCAAAATAATAGTTTATAGTCAAATATCGTCTAGTGGAGAACTATATCAGGCGCCGGGAACTATTTTCTTGACAGGCTTACGTATTGTAAAGTTTCTATTGGTCTTATTCCCGATCTTAACATATATACACAATATTTATATACTTTCTGGCAAAGAACTTTATGTTCATAATAATAGTTTATAGGCAAATTTTGTGTACTGGAGAACTACATCAGGCGCCGGAGACTATTTTTTATTGTACAACATGAGATGAAGTATCTCTTTGCTTTGAATCCTTTTTCTAAGTCCGTGTAGGTATACACACGTGCATATCTAAAAAGTGCACGCTATGGACATGTAAGGGTCAAGGTCACTCATCGTTTTCCGTTCCCCAATAATGTTCTACAGCACAGTCCGGTTGTAGACTAGGAACAAACATACATTACAGGAAGGTTTGTGTCAGTATCTCTAAATAATTTAATTAATGAAGTGATTAATGTAATATGTTATTATAGATTAACTATACAAACACTAAATTAATATGAATTTTGACTTTTATTTATTTATCCAAACGGACTCACATCCGCCCGGCTAACTACCCAGGTTATTTTTAAATCATAGGAGACAAACGAACAGTAGGGTCACCTGATGATAAGTGCTCGCCACCGTCCATAGACCCTAACAACACCAGGGAAGTCGCAAGTGCGACTGTTACTTCAATCAAAAATGCAAGCACTGTTACTTCACGTCAGTTTTCTGTGAGAGAGTGATACTACCCCGGGTGGGCCGACCCATTCATGCTGAAGCCAGTAATGGCTTCAGCGTGGCTCTACCACCTATAGAAAATATCAAGTTTAAAATTGGTCACCAAACTCTTACGAGTGTATTCCGGTAGTTGCATTTCAGAGCCAGTTCTAATTCTAAGTTCAGCGTGTTAGTGTATAAACTAACCAGGTAGGGCTTAAAAGAGCCCTACCACCATGCTTTCGCCACGATGTTTTCCTTCACCGAAAGCTCCGGGTTAACCATAAAGTTCGAACTTCGATCGACGTGGTGCCTAAAGACACTAATCACAAACTCATCAATGTTTAAAAATTGTACGTAATAAATACAAATTTATTCCAGGTATTGCCTTGTTACTAGAAGTTTATTGCCATCGCCGTGCAAAAAGGGTGTCAACGCAAGAGGAAAAGAGTCCACCCGTATGCAAAATTGTTACAAAAATGAAAACATATATTTCATATGCTTCTAGGAAGATTCAGATGGCCGCTTTTAACTACATAGATAGGGCTTTACGTAATGAAGAGTAAATAAATAAATTAGGAAATCTTATTTTCTAGTTATGCACGCGGCACTGAATTTCATTTGCAATATTGATCGTGAATTTTATTTAAACGTATGTGGCTTTTTTGTTGTTGAAATGAAAACTTTTTTAGCTGTGTTGAGCGATTTTATATGTAACATTTATTTGGAGTTTTTGGCGGGATCTTAGTCTGTCATGTAGTGGATTTTATTTTTTATTCATAATCTTGTGTTACTTGACTCTATATTGTGTAAAATTGGTGGTGTTTTATGTAATATAGTTTGTTTATTGTGCATAAGTGAATAGAAAATAATACCACGGACCATGAATTCTGAGATGCCACAAAAACTCCATGGAAAGTTCTAACAAGGGAGCCACCATCTTGTTAGAATATCGAATTAATTACTCGACAATGGAAATTAACAAACTCTCTGGAACATAAAACAAAACATTGACACTGCTTCTGCGGAGTCAAAACAAGAAGAAGAAGAACATTTATTTGGTAGAGGAAAAACTTATAAGTTCACCTCACGGATGACCTCGACATGGTCGTAAAGTATTGCACTTACCAGACATTGTATATAGTCGACTGGATGATATACATGTTTGAATTTTGGGATGAGTAAAATATCGTGATTTTGCGTCACCGACCGTTAGCGATGGCGGCGACATGCTCGTAACGTAGCGCTTGCGTCACGCTAACAACGCTTAGACAGTACAGCGGTCTGTGTATCTATAATATTGACATTTTAGTTTGTGCAGCCCATCAAATTTTTATTATTTAATAAACTGTATAAATATGTATACAAGTATTGCTTAGAGTGCGAATAAATGTAAAAACCAGATTAATTTTACAAATTATAAAAATCTACATAATTCAGACTATAATCGATCCAAAACTTCAAAAAAGTTTAGTTATCCCATATTTTTGGGTTTTCACATTTGTCGGTAGTCCCTATAACTGCCATAAATTATAAAGTGAATTTTTGAAGTTATACTTCTTTTTGGCACGTTAGGGAAAACTGATGAGAGTAAATTATACGATGCGCGCGCACACCGTCACGAAAACCCGACACCCTGAAGTTAGCGATAGTCAACATTTTGTTTCTTTGTATTTGTTGTTTGCATTTCTTTATATTAAAACTTGCAATGTATTAAATACCTTTTTCTATTGTTAGTGTCGTTTTTTCTACAAACGTAGACTAAGGCGAAAGATAAAATTTTTGAATAAATTTTTATCTTGTTACGCCAAAGAAGTATAACTTCTAACGCGTATACATAAACACACATAAGTCTTGTCTATTATTGAATTCCCATCATCATTCCAATTATTAAATTAAGATTAAAAATGCGCTTGTAATACTCAAAATTCAATGGAATGCATACGATCCAAAAGAAGTCTCAGTTACATCGCGGTTTCATAAAACCATTTCTTTCCATTTGTATTTGGTACAATTACTAAGGTCGTATTCCATGAATAAGACTTTAATTTATAGTGCGTTCAGTGTCATCTCCCAACAGCTAGATTTGCGGACTCATCGACGACAGGCATCACAAATTGGTTGAATGAAAAAGAATTGGTGCTTGTGTATATACAACGTCTAGACTTAATGGTTTCGGTTCATTTTATATTGGTATAATTCCATGTTAACTGGTCTTATTTCTGAATTTCGTAGGGATACACAACCAAGTGCTTTTAGTTTTTAAGCCAGTCAATTAATAATACAGTAGATAAACAAAAGAACTCGGAGAATATTTTTTTGCTATAACACCTAAGCATGCAAAATGTGAGTAATGTTTATTGATTGTTGTTATTAAAGTTTGTATATCTATTCTTCGACAAGTTACGTAGCTTTAACGGCTTGATTTATTATACCCAACACCTTATTTAGAAGTAATGTAAAATTCATCTTAATTGTTGCCTATATAATATTTTAACACAAGGTCGGTAAATCAAAAAGAGTGTACTAAGGTATATATTTTTAACCGACTTCGAAAAAGGAGGAGGTTACTACGTTCGGTTCTATGAACTTTTTTTACGTATGTTAATCGATATCTCCGTCAATTGTGAACCGATTTTAATGATTCTTTTTTTTATTTGAATTGGTTATATTCAGAAGTAGTCCCATATAAATTTGAAGAAAATATTCAACCCCTAAGGGGATGAAATATCGTTTATTTGATTTTCACCCACTTCGTCTCTGCGTATTTTCGTGAAATTGGAGCCAATTTATTATACCCATTAGAAACCAGATATATTTATGCACACTAAAAATGGAAAAATAAAAATTTTTTACAAAAAAAAATTAACCGCCTTCGCTGTGAAAAACTAATAAAGCACTAAAAAGCGAAAAATAATTTAATTATTAAATTAACCAAATTAAATAAAAAATATTGATATTTGCGCTACCTAATAATATATTCGAAGTCGATGCCAACCTACATTTGAAATTTGTAGCAGGTAATAAAATATGTATACTATACAGATATACATCATGGGCACACGAGAGTGGACCAAAACTTTGTATGTAGATGATACGAATTTAGGTTGGCATTGACTTCAAATATATTACTAGGTAGCGCAAATATCAATATTTTTTATTTAATTTAATAATTAAGTTATTTTTCGCTTTTTAGTTTTTCTCATCGAAGGCGGTTTATTTTTTTTGTAATTTTTTTTTTATCGAATATATATTGTGTACTTGCCTTTTTATATTATTTTAATGTTCTATAATATTCTATTACAATATTATATGTCGCTTGGGTTTGAGTTTTGGATAGGATAGAAAACCAGAACTGAATAATTACCGACGTGAAGTGACAGTGCTTGCATTGTTGCGTTTCGTTCGGTCAGTGAGACCACCGGAGCAAGAATAATTTGTTTTCCTGCAGTATGTGGCTGAATATTGAATGCTGTCGTTGGACGTTTTCAACACATATATTATTTAAATTCTGTGAAACGTTTTGTTTGGTTTCCAACAATAAGCTCTTTTTTCTTTGAGAAGTTTCTCTCATACTTTTTTTATAGGCCAATGTGCCTATAGATTGTTCATATATAGTGTCGATTCATGTGTGGTATAATGGTCACTAGCTGTCCTTAAATAAATAAATAATACTCGTCTAGGCAACCAATATAACTACAAATAGATTCAGAGTTTTTGGAGTCTGGTTTCTTAATATTTTCTTTCTTATTAATAACTCTACCCTGTACTTTTGATTCCTTAAATTTATTAATAGAAGCGTTTTACCTTACAATAAAACGCATATTAATTTACTTACCTTATTCGAAGCTTACTTATGAGATAGGCACTTCCGTTTCCCGCCGGCATGCCCACTTTTGACAGTTAATACATCTGACTTCCGGTCATATACCCTTCTTGTCTCGCCCCACCATGGCAGAGAGGCGTATTTATAGAGAGACGCCATCTTTTAACTTCATTGAGTCGAATAATAATACCAGGCAGAATTTAAAATATTAAGCTTCGAATAAGGTAAGTAAATTAATATGCGTTTTATTGTAAGTTAAAACGCTTCTATTAATTTGACTTGACCTTATTCGAAGCTTACTTATGAGACTTGTTTGTTATCGCCTGGTGGTGGTAGAGACACCGACGCCAATGTGATCTAAATAAGCCAGATTCACAATGGGAATATGTGATCTAAATAAGCCAGATTCACAATGGGAATCTAATTACACAAGAATTGACATTAATTAGCAGTGACTACAGAGGTATTATCAATTGTGAATAAAACCATGTATTCAAAAAGGCAATTCCCTCTCAAAGATGCCTTAAACATGTTTGAAACCTTATTGCATTTGACACTCGAGTCCCAGAGTGTTGCAAAGTGGAATTTGAGGATCTACAAATATTGTCACCGCTACTACCTGTATTTCATTAATACTTAATACAGTAATTATTAATACAGAAATACTAAATCCTCCAACCAAATCCTTAACATGGTTTGCATTTGTTTTAATAAAGGTAACTGGGAACTAAAACGTTCACCACATTTTAGTATATAATCGTTAAATTTTCAGAAACTACATCGTTTCTTAATTGCCTTTAAACGAGCCGTCGTTATGGACGGATTCGGTTTCACCGCGGTAGATTTTAATAGATTTTAAAATCATACGATATGAGAATCTATTTGGTCCGCACTATGACTATTATAAATAATTTTACCTAAAACAGACTAGATTGATCGAAATCAAGCCACTTCTCTACTACTCTGGTTTTAATATTAGTAATGTGCTCTGCACCATCACCACATGAATCTGTATACCAAGCGATATAAAAAGTTTTACACATTAACCTATTATTTGAAAAGGGGTTTAAGAGCCGTCAATGATTCCTTCTAGTAGTAATCTAGAAGTAGTACGAAAGTTAGCTATTAGACACAATAGCTATCTAAGCAAAAACACCCCAAGTGATATTCAAAACAATCGTATGTAAAAATCACTGGGTTAAAATAACCAAAAGATTCATACTAGTATCGAAAGTCTTCAGAGCTTAGAGAGAGATCTAGTCAATTTGGAAATAGTAAAATCTTTGGCTTGGCTCTAAATAAGCGCAAGAACGCTTAATTTTGAGCCAAACATATAGTGGTGACGAACTCCTTTACAAGCACTCTTGATCTAGCAGTTTTGACAACAAACTTAGAAATGTCTCGAAAAGAAACCAATCATTTTACCAATTAGAAATGATTGATGATGATGAGATACCATACAGTAATCTAAAGAAATTTCTGTTGTTCCTACCATTATGTTCAAAGCCGAACGAAATGGTTTGCCCGCACCATTATACCTTATATACCTTATTGATGTGGCGAGCGATCCGATCGTTTGCCTGAGGCTAGGGCGCGCGCGGCGCGGGGAAGTGGCAGAGTCACCTCGCGGAACGCAAGGCACTTGCGACGCTACGCCTCGCTCCCCGTTGTCCGCACCCACTACAGGTAACAGATGCATCGCTCTCATGCTGCCTCACTCAAACTAGTTCAGCGAAGTTACGTGACAGTCTTGACTGCAACCATTAGTGCCGCTGCGTACTCCTCATTTGGTTCTGTTATTTTGGGTTATTCTAACGAATATTTTTCGCTGCAATCAATTTATTAGAGGCATGACCATGACATGCAAGTTATGTTAACTAGACATGCAAGTTATGTTAACTAAAGTTAACTTATTAGGGCGCTCTTATTAGGGCGCTACATAGCACCTTTAAGATTCTATGAAGAAGCTACGCAAATTCTAGTGACTTTACTAGTACACGGAATAATAGTCTTCATGTTGCAAAAACGTTTTGCCGAAGAGTTTAGAATCGTTGCAAAAACGTTTTGCGAAATTTGTTCATGGCAACAGTTCGACCTCTTTTGGCAACAGTTCGACCTCTGAAGCCAGTCGGAAACTGCTTAAACTACCGAGTATCAAACCTCCAATTTAATATCCTCACATCCTTCAATTTAATATCCTTACATAGATGCTTCTGCTTAACACCCTGCGCCGGTTCCTTCTAATTTCTCGTGCTCCTGTCGGAAGTCTTCACATATTTGCCTGCTGACGACCAAGGCTACTTTTGAAGTTACGCATGTTATTATAACAACCCCACTAGATGAATGATCAATAGTCATACAAATAATAGCGTTGACACAGCCTGTTTAAGCTGAACGTGCGCCATTTATAACCCTTGGAAGAGTTCCTTATTTTTGTGCTATTGTAAACGGCTAGTATATGTAACCTACGAGGATGAGTTACGATGACTAACTAAGCTTTACGAGCTTTACGTCGATTTCTATAAAAAAATAATAATAATAATCTCATATTGATATAGTGATTGCTGAAAGTGATTGCTGAACCAATAACATGTTGCAGTCGGTAAGAGGAAGCTTGCTAGGTAGCAAGGATTCCATGTTGCGCCTGCCAGAACACTATTTTATATTTCGCGTACCACTGCGGGGAGACGCACGATCGTTAGATTGAGTTATTAGGCTTCGGCCAGAAACCATGTTTTGAACATGCGAGGACACACCGAATAACAGCCATAACCGTTAATGTTATCCGAACGTGTTGTGTTCCTGCAAGAGTTCCTATCATCCTATCTGCTCCTGCGACTGCCAAGCGACTTAACCGTCCATTCTCCGAAGTCTCTCCAGACGCAATTTGGTGTACACGTAAATGACTGGCATATCACAAATTCGCGGTAAACGCACGCTCACACTTAGGACAGGTCAACACACCGTTACTATAAGGTCAACACACCGTTACTATAATTATATTGTATAGCTTTAAGTGGTCTGGGTTCCTATATATGTATACACAACTCCTGCGCGCTGGCATATATATGTATACACTACTCCTGCGCACTGGCACCTACTAACCTCTATGATGTGTGCGGTCCTGGGATGAGACTTCGAATAACCTTGCGAAGGTTCTTATATATAATTTGTGTGACCTACATTGAAACACCAACTAATGCTGCGAGGGTTGCTTCCATAATTCACGTGCAACCGAAAAGAGGCACTGAATAATCCTCTAGCGTTCCTGTGAGGAGACACTGAACAAACTGTGCGGATGCAAGGAAGCACTGTTATAGCCCTGCGCGGGCTCGTTACGTGATTCGCGTGCTCCTGTACGGAGGCACTGAATAGCCCTGCGCGGGCTCATTACGTGATTCGCGTGCTACTGCACGGAAGCACTGTTTAGCCCTGCGCGGGCTCGTTACATGATCCGCGTGCTCCTGTACGGAAGCACTGTATAGCCCTGCGCGGGCTCGCTACATGATCCGCGTGCTCCAGCGCGGAGGCACTGAATAGCCTGCGCGGGTTTGTAATGTGATTGGTGTGCTCCTGCGCGAAGGCGCTGAATAGCCCTGCGAGATCTATTTACGTGATTCGCGTGCGCCAGCGCGGAAGCACCGAATAACCCTGCGCGGGTTCGTAATGTAATTGGTGTACTCCTGCGCGGAGACACTGAATAACCCTGCGCGGGTTCGTAAGTGTACTCCTGCACGGAGACACTTGTAGCCCTGCGCGTGTTCGTTACGTGATTCGCGTGCTCCTGCGTAGAGGCACGGAATAGTCCTGCGCGAGCTCGTCAAGTGGTTCGTGTGCTCCTGCGCGGAGGCACTGAATAGCCCTGCGCGGGCTCGTTACGCGATTCGAGTGCTCCTGTACGGAGACACTGAATAGCCCTGCGCGGGTTCGTTGTATTATTCGAGCTTTACGTTGACCCTGAATAACCCTGCGAGGGTTATTTATAAACCCTGCGCGGGTTATTTATATACCCTACGAATAAATATACCCTACGCGGGTCATTTATATAATCGCAGTAATCCAGCACTGACAAATAACCCTCCGCTGGTTATTTATATAGACTTAATCCTGCACCGATACTGAATAACCTGCTAGTGGATCATTACATTATAATTGACGTGCTCCTGTCGTGCCCAAGCGAGCACGACGAGACAATGTGCCATTTGGAGACGTCAAATTTATCACTTCCCACGAGCCCGAGGGTTAGGCCCACATTCGCAAAAATCCGTGCAAGCTGTAGCATTTAAGAGTCTTCGAGCTTGCATAGCGCTCGTACGAGATTCTTCGTCTGACAACAGTTGGTAGTTCGCATACTGGTTATTTGACCATTGCTTTTCTCAATCACAGCAATTCTGCTTTTCTCAATCACACAGCAATTCTCCACAATCCCAAAAATCCATGATCAGTAACTTCAAGCTGTATCACCACAAGGTATGGCTTACCCTAGTATCCCGAAGAAATACCGCTAAAAATAAGTTTATATTAAAGAAATGTATTGATTATTCAAAAATAAACTGTCGTGGGACTTTAAAAAGTAATTAAAATATTATTTAGGGTAAACAATAATAATACGGCATGGCTTCGCTGCAGGCATTCCAACGATCTGAATCTCTAATTGGATATTCAGTGAATGCATAGTTTCGAAATAATAATGCTTCCTACTAAAGCTCGCAATTTATAACACCAGTACTATATGGTATTGTGTAGAGGGTAGTATTACTACTATGTACTTCGATATATCATCGATATATACTGCAGCGCACATATTTACCGCCCCCCCTTTTTTTTGACATTAATTTAGGGGAAGGTTGGATTTTCAGTACCATTCGAGTGCTGTCCAACCTGTATTAACCTTTGATGAGCATAGCTCTTTGGCTAAATTAATATTAAAGGAGCAGCACTTTAGAAAATGACCGAAAATTATCAAAAATAAAAATGTTACCGAAAATTATCAAAAATAAAAATGTTAAGTCGAACGGGATACCCGTTTAGCATAAAACTTAACACTATAATAAAATAGTCAGTTATTTAAAACTGATGTAGTTTGTACTCACGTGATCATTTTTCAACGAAAGGTATCGTTATATTATTAAAAACGTATCTACTAGTTTTTCATTATTTTCCACGTTCCTCAGCAAAAGTAAAGGGTTAATATGTAAAAAGCTACTTACGCGGCACGTACAATACTTTTTACCAATCACGTACAATACTTTTTACCAATCCTTTAAAGAACATATTAACACTGTTTCGTACACTTGAAAAGTAGATACTTAATATTTTATGAAAATATTATCACACTATTGCTTTCTTTTATATACGTATAAAAGTAAAATAATAAAATATTTTCCGCAAATATTTTTCACGGTCTGTTCTCGGCGGGGAACAAGACGCCAATGAAGTTAAAAGATGGCGTCTCTCTATAAATACGCCTCTCTGCCATGGTGGGGCGAGACAAGAAGGGTATATGACCGGAAGTCAGATGTATTAACTGTCAAAAGTGGGCATGCCGGCGGGAAACGGAAGTGCCTATCTCATAAGTAAGCTTCGAATAAGGTCAAGTCAAATTAATACCAATTGTTGAAATGAATTAATTGCAACACTGGACTTAATACTGGCCATCTATCTGCAATTATATAAAACGACACTTATTATTATTGACGTTTGAAAATATATATCATTCTGTACCTTTCCTAGCTGATTGTCTAAATATAAAAGATTATTGCTCAGTTTGCGTATTTATTAAAGACTTCTAGAATTACTTAAATTCTTTAATAAAATATCGCCAATAATTTCAAAATAAGTTATTTATTTTGAATATGACAGATTAACTTAAATATACACAACAAAAAAAATCCTGCAAAATAAGTTTTTAAGAGATTTCGCTCTTAGACAGAAGTTTCACTAAGGTTCAGATATTGCCCTAATTCGTCACGAATTCATCGCGATGGACTACAAATAGGCTTACGAAAGCTTTGATACTAACTTATTTGTGGAAATAGCTCTACAGATATTTAAAAAAAAATCGTAGTAAATCCTGTACATCAAGCAGCAATATCGAATAATTCCTTTTGAGACTTTTATATTAAATCAGATTTCCTTCAAGTTAGTGACATTTATTTTTAATATTAATCCTTATTAATTATGTATATAATTATAAGCGTGAATGTTGTTTGCTTTTTTATTATGCTTCGACAACTTGACTATTCCATTTTATGAAAATTGCAAATTGCATACACGTAATAAAGGTTCATCAAAAAGTAATGTTCCCAAAGGATATGCAGAATTTAGATTGATACGAGCTAAGCCGCGTGTAAAAGCTAGTTATTAAGGTACATGCCAACCGTAATCTTTAACCATAAATAAAGTATTTTTAATAAATCCAACTTTATCCCTCTGAGTATTAACCGACTTGAGCGTTATGAAAAGGTCAAATTATTTAACATTAAAATAAACAAAGGTCAAGTTCATTAGTCTTAAATAACTCGAGTTAAGCAAAATCTTTATACTAATAGAAAATAATTATATTCAATTAATTATACATACAGCTTTTATGTGATTTAATTTAAATAACATTACAATTTGGCGTAATGTCCCTCGGAATAAGTAAAAACAAAACAAAAACCCCTAATTTGCGGGGCTGATTCGCTCAGGGCCTCAATAAAATGAATGTCCTATTACTCTATAGTAACGGTATAATATAACACTAAGAGCTCACTACACAGTGGTTCGTAGAATGGAGAGCAAATTTGTCATGTATGATAGCATGCTATTATGTGCTAATGTATTTTATTTATGTCAAACGACATACAAACTTCATGACAGAATTTATGAAGCTTATTAAATTGAAGTATATTTATCAGAACTGACTAATTATATAATTTTATTTATACTAGCTGGTTTTCTTGTTTTATGAGAACTATATTCTTATCTAAATATATAATGTGCTATCTTTTTTTATAGCAATTGTTTATAAGCACTTACCTTACTTTTTTTCTTTTTTTTTAATTTATTAGGGGACCAAACAATTGTACTCAAAAATGCATGTAAGCAATATTCCATAAAAAAAACAACATAGTTCTTAGAGAACAATTCGCTCTGCCGCCCACGGAGTAAGTATACAGATAACTTTAGGGCAGTAAATAAAATCAAAACGAATGGTATTTAAAGATTAAACATGAAATACAATATGAGAGTACAATTAAATAAAATATACATAACATAAAGACGAACCGACAATCGAAGCATTCTAAAACATATCATAGTTGAAAATTCAGTAACAAAATAAGATATATATTAGTTCAAGATACAATACTCTGTTTTATAGCCTTTTTAAACAAAGCCGGCGAGCTGGCAAACATTTCAATTTCTATAAAATGATTTGATGATGACTTTCTATTTAACTCTTTTTCAGATTTTAAATTATCTATGGTAAAAGCGTAATATGTAAGCAATGAAATACTCTGAAAATTCTTTTACTTGCGAGTAAAGATAATTTCAAAGTCAGCTTAGTTGTTTTTTATATTAGCGCGGACACATATGTTACAAAAGACATTACAACTTTCTATATGTGTATAGTAAATATAAAACCTCATGAGTATTTTACCGATACTATTTTAATCGAAGTTTTTTGATAGTATTAATTTATCATTTACTTGTACTTATATATATTACATTTATATAAATGTCTGTACTATGTTAATTTATACTTATTTATACAAACTAATAAGACATAGAAATCATTTAATGTTTGTTACACTTACGTTTTTTTTTTTTTGTCAAGGCCACCTAATGAAATTGTTTTCTATTTTTTTTATTATTATTGTTATTTCAAGCAATTTAATTGACAGTTTATATTTAGAGTGCTTTCAAGTGGTGATAACATTCAGATTCTATGAACACCAACATATTAATTATATTATTGTAGGTAGTAGAGCCACGTTAAAGCTATTACTGATTACAGCATGAATGGGTCGGCTCGGCCGTGGTACCCGACCCACAGAAACCGACGTGAAGTAACAGTGCTTACATTGTTGCATTTCGTTCGGTCAGTGAGAGCGTCGGAGCTTCCCTTCCCTCCCCCCCCTCGACTCTCTCCTTAGCCCCAAACACAGGCTGGCAACGCGCTTGCGACTCCCCTGGTGTTACTAGTGTCTATGGACGGCGATGATCACTTAACATTAGGTGACCTGCCTGTTCGTTTGACTCTAATGATATTTAAAAAAAAATAATCCAATAAAACTTTATTATCTTGTATAACAATATTAAAGTGGAATAATAAAATAAAAGATAAATCAATACATTGATATGTATATATTACAATAATTATAGTGAAAAGGTGACTGTGTCCTTTCAAGACTATATTAAACTCAAGTCGTAGACTTCTCTTCTCAGCTTATCTCTTTCCATCACCTCGGCTTGTCTCTCACCGTTATATCGCTTTGTCTCGCTTCAAATTCATTAAAGCGACACACCTATATCCACCAATAATAAATGAAAATAGTTTCATGAATAATTCATTCTTGTTTGTTGTAACAAGCATGTAATTTTTAACATCCGTGTGTCCCTAATATAAGAAGGCAGAAACGGCCTCATTGAATTAGAGCAACGGCGAGAGCTCACTAATGAAGTTAATCCAAAGAAGAGTCAGTAACGTCGTGTTCCACGCGCTGTACGAACATAATAACCATGTTACACGGTAACAAGTACCTTGTAATTTGTTTATTAAACCCTGTAGTCGTTGGAATTTTAATGTGCAACCAACGACTGTACAATACGAGGACGGACAGTACCAGTACCAGCTTCAACCTTATGTTGCTTAAATTTTGCATGAATTGGTTAAAGTTTCGATATATTTTTATAATAAATGAAAGAAAGAAAGATAGATTTATTTAGCACATACATGCCATATTGACAAGTATATTCAGTAGTCCGGTGAAGCTGTTAAGGCCATCCTAGGCAAATAGCGTAGTCAGTTGAAAAAAAAACAAGTATATACATAAAATGTTACAAGTATAAGATAGGTGTTGCATGGAGTGAAAAAGGTCTTTATCTCAGCATAAGCTGTAGGTTTATCAGGTGCAAGAGTTGCAGCGCTGATTTTCAGACAATACCTGCTGTATTACAAATATTTGGACGAAATTTGAAACACACCGACGAACTTAAACTACAATTTCAATTTAATATACGTATGGCATGCTCATAATTATGTAACCCAGCACTGCTTATATAGAGACGAACTTCTTAGCATTCCATGGATTCACCGTGCAGGTGCCGGGTCTATCGTGTGGCCGAGGGAGAAACTCAGAGCAGTTCTCAGGACTTGCGACCCAGGTGTAGGTTTAAGGAGGCCCCCTTTGAGATGCGCATCAACGCTCACCTTCACTGCTCGAGTTTCCCGCCCTGCCTAGCCAAATTTGTTAGGAACCTGTTAGTGCAGCCTTTGATACTCGTTCTAAAATAGAACTTACTGCAGTTCTTGTCATAAGGTTATAGAGAAATTTTGCTGATATACCTCTCGCTCCTACTTCTACCACGTATAAATTAACCACATAGCCATTTTTATTTAGTTCATTAGTTAGATCGTAATATTTATTTAATTTAATTGTGTGGTCTTTAGGAATATTGGTACTCCCGCCGCAGCTCTTGTAGCTGTAGAACTCTAGCGTTCGCGATTGTCGTCCGTTGATGATCGGTCTGCAGGATCCCTCTCGTTGTACGCACGTCGACTGCACGTACCTCGCCGGCCGCTCTCGAATATGTCGTCACGACGACGTCTCTTGGTCACGAATCCCTTGGCAGCGTTCCGTCCACGATCAAAATGAGATGCGTACACATGTGAAGTGATGCACAATCTTCACATGTCTGTCTGCGGTTGTCGTCTATGATATCTGCACTATCGGGTTGTAGAACCGCTTCAAAACTGCATGACGACGTCGCTTCGTGTAGTTCCGCATTCACACTTATTTGTGTGATCGTTGCGTTTGAGTTTCTCAAACTCCTGTACGTCTTGTGGTTAACGAAAGTCGCTTCGTTTTCACGTAACGTCGCATTGAATCCTCCCGCCGGTACTTGACGCGTTATGTGTTTTAATGTGTCGAGTCCCACTGTTCCTTCGAGTTGTAGGAACGTTTCAGCACGATGATCAGAGACTCGCATGTAACACACTCCTCTTCTATTTCTTTCTTCATAATATTTTTGAGACAAACGAACATTTGTTTGTAGCTTATCTCTGCAGCGATATTGTTTCTCACTATACCTTCTTTGTGTAAAGGTTCTGGCGATTTCTATACTCTATTGTTTGCGCGATTCCCGACTCTATTGTTGTACTCATCGGCCTGCCGTCTAATAAAACATAGGTACGGCAGGCATCCTTTGCGCTTTCTAGGCAGTTAGGACCTCAGGTAGTATTTCGGGACGCGCAGATGTTGTTATTATCTTTCGCCGTTGAAACAATA
>MU158775.1:281401-320423 GCA_015888305.1 Antheraea pernyi | reverse complement strand
GTGCCGGGTCCATCGTGTGGCCGAGGGAGAAACTCAGAGCAGTTCCCAGGACTTGCGACCCAGGTGTAGGTTTAAGGAGACCCCCTTTGAGATGCGCATCAACGCTCACCTACACTACTCGACTTTCCCTCCCTGCCTAGCCAAATTTGGTAGGAACCTGTTAGTGCAGCCTTTGATACTCGTTCTAAAATAGAACTTACTGCAGTTCTCGACAGGCCAAGGTCCTTCAGAAGGTTATAGAGAGGTTTCTGGTGTACCTCTTGCTCCTACTTCTACCGCGTGTAAATTAACCACATAGCCATTTTTATTTAGTTCGTTAGTTAGATCGTAATATTTATTTAATTTGATTGTGTGGTCTTTAGGAATGTTGGTTTCCCACGGTACCGTAAGCTCTACTAGTAATATATGTTTAATGTGTCTAGAAAAGAGGAATATGTCCGGTCTGGATGACGAAACACCAACATCCTCTGGGATTTTATAGTGCTTGTCATACGTATCCATTAAAATAGTCTAGTCAGGTGCAGTATCTAGGATTTAGAAAGGCTTGCTTTTAGAGTTGACAGTTGAGCCATCCTTTATAAAGTTAATTTGTCGTTTAATTGTGGTCAATCCTTTTTGGGCTCTAGCTACTGAAAGACTTACTGCTTCACGTATGATTTCAAGTACTCCATCATGTCGGCGTAAGTAATAACCCCTATCAAGCAGCATCATGAAACCTACAAATAAGTGCCTAGCAGTACCTACTGCCTCACCACAAGTAGAGCAAGATTTTTCAGAGGCTTTCCCCCATTTTACTAGGTTACTTTGGTCTGGGAGGGTCATTTGGAAGGCATTAAGATAGAATTTTAATAGGGCAGGAGACCAATCATAAAGTAGGGTGCGCCATTTCAGGGCTAACGATTTTTTCGAACTGACTATGCTATTGACCTGGCAAGGTCTTTACAGCTTCACCGGACTACTACCAGGGCTAACGAGATGCAGAACTCACCTATGGTTAACCACTCACTTTGCATTTTAAAATTCATTGCATGCACTTTATAATTATCATTTTCATCTTGTTGTAGAAAGGATTTTATTATTTCTCGGTCTTCCTTTTTCTTTGAAGAATCCAGTCCGACTTCCGACTCTATTAAACTGTGCTCCTGCCATAAATTGTTTATGGAATTGGAGTCTTGACTCAAGCTCTATAACACATTTATCTTTTGGGAGTGATGAGACTATTTCGTCCTGGGATTGTCCCAAGACATGCATTTTGGTCACTCTGATAGAGTTCCGATGGCTTCTTTAACTTCATCCCAAAACTGTTTTGATCCCTAAATAGAGTTGAGGGATCAGCTGAATGTGCAATTCCGAGCCATAGCTTCAATATCTTTATGACATTTGCATCTAGTTTTGCCAGGAGGGTTTTAACAATGTCATATACAAGAAAAGGCCAAGTCAGACGTGACGTAAGATAATTGTCGCATATCCAAACTTTTTTAATATTGTTTAATGGTTGTTGTTCTACCTTATTTAAGTCATTAAGAAAATTATCGACAATTGCCTCTAAGGATGGTGTACGTCCTTTGTAATCAATCTTTCTACCAAGAAATTTGAAAGGCACTGCTTCGGCAATCGTGGTGACACATTGTCCTCCTATTGAGGATCATAAGAGGTATATATGGTATTTCGTCTACCCAGACATAGACAGTAGCATTTACTTGGTTTTGCCCTCAGTCCGTCAGTCCATGTACAAAACTCATCTACTTCAGTTAATAACTCCTGACATTGTTTTGGATTACGTGTCAGTATTGCAAGGTCGTCTGCAAAGGCTAAGATGGACTGTGTGTATTTATTGTTTATTTTAAACCTATAGCCCCATTTTTTCTCATGACTTATTAACTTGTCTGTAAGAATATTTATAATTTTATTAAAAGCTATAGGTGACAAGCAGCAGCCTTCGAACAGTCCTACATTATAATGCAATGGTTCTGTGTTCCTTGTTTGCTGCTATGGCAAATTGTAGTTGTGAAATATGTGATTATGTCGATAACCATAGTAGGAAAGTTATACCACTTCAAGGCGAAGATCATCAGTTCATGCTGTACAGAACCAAATGCGTTTTCAAGGTTTATCCAACAGACAGTAATTTGCCTCTCATGTGTTCTGGCATCTTTCAAACTTTCCGCTAGTAATGTGTTGTGTTCCAGGCAGCCAGAAATACCGGGCAAGAACCCTTTCTGGTGGTAGGGCTTGAAATACCTATTGCTGATCATAAATTTTGTCATTTTTGTTTGTAGTATGCTAAAGAAAATTTTGGATATTGTATTGGTTAGTGCTATCGGTCTAGTATCTTTTGGATAAGTTACTTCGTCTTTTTTAGGGATGAAGACAAAAATTGCTTTGCCAAATGATATTGGTATTTGCTTCCTTGACCAGCTTTTTATTAAATATGTTTAAGAGATGTTTACGAACCGATGGACATTTTTTGTACACTATATAAGGAATACCGTCAGGGCCAGGAGCTGACTTGGATGCTTTCTTTTTAATTTGATTGTCTATTTCCTCTAGGTTAGGTGGACAACTTCCAAAATTAACAAGAGGATAATGAGGTTTTTGGGCGATTGGATCCTCATACAGGCTCCCGCACTTAGCACTTAGCCTAAGCACTTCATATGTGCTTTTAAAGTGTTCGTAAATCTGTTGTTTGGTCAAGAGAAACTTTCCTTTTTGTTCATTGAAAATGTTTTTCGAGTATTGAAAAGGGTTTTTGTCCAAGTCTACTTCATGTTTAGCTCTGTTGAAATTAAAAATAAATAATAAATGATTTTTTGTGATTTGTAGGGATATTCCGTGAATTAATTTAAGGATCGATCTTAATGCCCTAGGCAGTTGGTGACTTAGATGGTTATCGCCCAAGGCCTTGGCTTTTCGAAGTTACTTTATCAACTCTCTTTTCTTTCTCCGCATTTTCGATTTAAAAGTCTTTTCTTTATTTTTTTGAGGGCTCACAGAAGTATGTATATAGTTTGTCCTGCAAAGTATCTACTTGGCTGTTCATGTCTTGCTTAGATCCTGGGTGTTCTAGCAGGATTGCCAAGTTTTCGTCATGAACTTTCCAAATGAAGTTTTTTAAACTAGGAATGCTAAGACGTGTCCTGATGGCAACGAACACCTGGTGATCTTCATACGATGGCTCACCTTGGGTTGTATGAGGGTTAACTCAATCCGCAGTGTTTGTTAAAGTTAATCTATGAAGATACGTATTATATTTCAGGAAACTGCTAAATTACATATCACTTTCATAAGACTGTGCATTAACTCAAAGATCATATTGATGTAACCAGTTTGTTAATTTTATTAATTTGCTACGCTTGCCATGGTAATAAATAATTTTTAAATGTGTTTTGAAACTAAGATTATGACCTCGTATAAGGCTACGAATGGGAGAAGGTATGTCATTCCAACAACTAGTGGCCGTGTATCTAAAAGAATGACGAAAAGCCATAGAGACTTATTTATAATACAAACAAAATTTACTATAAATAGGTTAATTACATAAAAATCTTATTGTACTAAGGATTATGGTTAGGTTATAAATTGCAATATAATGTTCCTATTTTCAGAACCAAACGCTTTTCTAATTTCAATTTGCAAATTGGTCAATTAAATTATCACAATCTAAACGTTGAAGTACATTTTTTTCTCAACCTCCGAATTTTGCCCCCCTCAAAAATATACCTCCTTGGGCATGGACCCCGAGTGACTAAAATGTAAATTCAGCGCTAATCAGTACACCGTATTGTATATCATCATGCTAAAACCATTAGAAGCGCAGTACCAATGAAGAATGTTTAAAAATCGCAGATTTTTTCCTTTTGAGAGCTTTTGCTGCGTGTCAATGTTAGCCCAAAGTAACTATTTCAAAGGCGCAAGAATAGCTAGTAACAGCTATATTTGTTTGATGATGGCATTCGTTTGCCGTCACTTCCTTTCCAGGCGGAAGTACAAAGCAACATTCATCCTAATATAAATGCTTAATTCAATTTCGGTTCTGAATTGGTTATAAACAATAATACACCATTGCCTGTTAAAAAAACAACACAGTAATCGAGAGCGGACAACAAAGGGCTCGATTATATTATCTTTTTTATAACTTTTAGTGAATGTACAAATAAGTGTTTCATTGCCAGACTTCACTATAGTTCTACTTGATAGAAAACTTTAACTTACTGTACAGCAAATCGTTAATGTGCTTTGGAAGCACAAGACAACACACTAAGAGACTTCTTTTTGTTTCGACAAAACATAATATATAGGACGGGCAATTTATGTTATCTAAGTTTTGCTATATATGCGTACATATGTTGCATATGTAGACGTGTATGGTTAGTTAGTTCGCTTGGATAGTCTGATAGATTCGAATTTGCAGAATTAGCATGCAAGGCAATAAACCAAACCGAGACTCGACCGCTCGGGCACCGCTGTGCTAGTGCCATTTCGGCTGAGTACCTTCTAGGCTCGACACCAAACCTGTCGAAACTATAAAGGCCCTTCAAAACAACAACGTGTAATCAGTTGAAAAAAAAACTGAGATGTATAACGAAGGCAGAACTTAAACCAATGAAGTCCTGAGTTCCGTCTTAGAACAAACTACAGTCAGAAAAAATAGCAAACTGAAATTAATTTATTTTCATAATTGACACTAGTCTGTATAAAATGACCAACGCTATGTCATGAAATATTATTTAATAATCGTATTCTGTATTTAAAATTAAATTTAAATATATTGACGAGAAATGCAGCTGACAACCCATAGTTAGTTTGCAACTTTGTCGAACAACAATTTAATGATATGGTACAAGTCAAAGGATTTTATAATCATTTATTATCTTTATTTATAGTTTTTATTTCTGAAAACTCAATTTTTAACCGTAACTATGACTTAAGTGACCACTGCAGTTCGTAGGTAACTATAGCCAACATAAAATGACCGCAATCCTGAAATCAGTCATCTTAAGGCACTAATTTTGAGAACTAAGTTGGAATACCGTATGTTTGAATTTATATTGGCAATCACACTTTTCGCGTGGACGTGAACACCATTGCTTTGGTGATTAATTCTTCGTCTTTTTTTTACTATTTTCTTCTGTTTCGTTCTTCATATCGTTAAGTACTGAAGTTTTTTAACAAACGACTACACTTCATGTGAATGAGTTTTTGATGGTCCATGGTCATTTTGCATACAGAAAACCGTTTTTTCTCCAGTTAAATCAGATATTAATATGAAACTACATTGAAATCGCTACAAATTATAACAACAAAAATTTACAATCTATTTATTACCACATATCTATGTATTAAAATTTGTCGAATGTTAACAGTTAAATATCTACCAGTTGTTTATTTTCTTTAGGTTGTGTTAGTTTATTATAATAATATTTAACTAATGTACTAATAATACTTTTCATATTAGTTATTTTACATTAACCATCCATCCAGATCTGTTTTATATTAACGCCAGCAAAGCCGCGAGCAAAAGATAGAATGTTACCATTTAAAATTAGCCTAATAGTAATTTAGTTTTTATTATTCAGTTTAGTTTGTAGTAGAGCCACGCTGAAGCTATTAATGGTTTCACCATGAATGGGTCGGGTAGTACCACCCTCTCATATAAAACCGACGTGAAGTAACAGTGCTTGCATTGTTGCGTTTCGTTCGGTCAGTGAGAGTGCCGGAGGTCCCACCTCCCGTCCCCTTCCACTTTCCCTTACTCGCCCTCTCCCCCAAGACAGGTTGACAACGCACTTGCGACTCCCCTGGTGTTGCAAATGTTTATGGACGGTGGTGATCAATTAACATCAGGTGACCCACTTGTCCGTTTGCCTCCTATGATATAAAAGAAAAGTTTGCAAATAAACAAAACTACATTAATAAAACTAAATTCTCTTTTCTTTAAATTTAAATCGTATCGCTTGTCAATTGCACCAAGTCATCAGACATGTGCGCATTATGGCTATACAGCGCGTGTAGGGTTGGACGTAGAGAAATTCAAAGTTTATTGGGGATTTTGTATAACAAGTATGGCCGCATATGCCAATTCACATGAATATATATTTTGTTTTATATATTTACATGAACCGTTTGTCCTAACTTTTCATAATTAAATTAACGTTGTTATGTGGACTTCACGTGAACAGAGTGGTTTTAATGGTACGCCATTTTATTGTATACTAAATCTATATTACTATAATTGACCCGTCCACGCGTTGCTGTGGCGCAGTTATTAAAATAGAAATTCAAAATTGAAACGTGGCACCACCTATGAGATATCTAGAATAGTCGGTCTTACAGTTTTTTAGTTGGACCAAATTATACATAAATTTTCATAAAGATCGGTTGAGTAGTTTCAAAGTTCATGACATCAGACTGGATTTTTATATCTTTATTATGTTTGGATATCTCAAATTTCTCTTCAAACGCCCTTATAAACAACTCCAGGAGCCATTTGAGAAACCAACTTTGTATTAATTAATAAATCGTATTAATTACTTGAGACAAACATATATAGGTGGTAGAGCCACGCTGAAGTTATTTTGGTTCAGCAGACGTAAATTAACAGTGTTCGCATTGTTGCGTTTCCTTCGGTCAATGAGAGCGCCGGTTACCCACCTACCCTCCCCCCTCCCCTCCTCACTCTATCCCCTCCCCATACCACACTCCCCCTCCCCCAAACAGGGTGGCAACGCACTTGCTACTCCCTTGGTGTTGCAAGTGTCTATGGACGGTGGTGATCACTTAATATCAGGTGACCCACCTGTTCGTTTGCCTCCAATGATATAAAAAATAAATTATGACGAATAAAACTTACAAATCCAGAGACGCCATAGAGAATATCAAATAATGTGATGCTACTTAATAATTTTATTATATAATTCTGAAATCATTTTAAACGTTACAAAATTTAATAAACCATTAATTAAAATATAAAGAGACGTCTGACTTATTGTTTAAATTTCAAATTATTAAATAATAGATAGTTCGTTAATGAACGAAGTCTGATTTAGGTAAATTAATATCCCATTCACAAGGAAAAGGCTCGGCCAATCTGTAGCGTTTTTGGGAATATTACGAGACCATTATTAATTTTTATAGGATCTAAAGTTGCCACGTTCGGGAGTTACGTACATCTTCTTTTTAAATATATATATATCATAGGAGGTAAACGAACAGGTGGGTCATCTGATGTTAAGTGATCATCACCGTCCATAGACACTTGCAACATCAGAAGAGTTGCAAGTGCGTTGCCAGCCTGTGTTTGGGGGAGTGGAGAAAGGGGTGGGGAGGTGGGTTAACCGGCGCTCTCACTGACCGAACGAAACGCAACAATGCAAGCACTGTTACTTCACGTCGGTTTTCTGTGAGAGGGTAATACTCCCCCGGACGAGCCGAACCATTCATACTGAAACCAGTAATAGCTTCAGCGTGGCTCTACCACCTACAAAATTGTGTGTATTACAGACCAACATATTAGAGCTATGTGGTTGCCAAACGTTGATTTGTCTATAAACAAAATGAATAATTGTCAACGTGATCACTAGTGTACTATTATCATTATAAAATAAAACCTACTTATACAAGTCAACTATCAACGTTCAGGTCTTAGTTAATTAGCAGTTATTGAGATGCCAACTTTTAGGTTGTCATGCACGACAACATCAATAAAAAGGAAAAAGAAGAAGTGACGTAGTACCCCGCTTTTCGAATCGAACTATCCAGACGTACGCATATCATAATCGATCAACTGCTTCATCATCGAAATCATCGCAGTCTCTCAAATCTCGGAAGCCCAGCGGCCAATCATAACACGGTGAAAGATCAAGAAGTGCGTACATTTTATCTTTACTGTTATTAGTTGGATTTGAATGTATACCTCAAAGGCTTTGGGTCACCCCGGAATAGCAGAAAGCCACCATATGCTATTACGGTGGTGCGCTTGCTACGACTAGAATAGAACACCTTGTATCAGCACCAAATTTGTGTTATTGATGTTATCTTATAGGACCGGTTTGAAATTGCAATCCGCAACCTTTTTTGTGTGACGAGAAGTGGTGGGGGAAAACACTGTGTCAAGCAGTGTTGAAACGGTTACAATTCAATCTCAATTCATTTCTAAAGACAATTTAATTCAGTACCTATGTACATATTTTATCGCTATCAATGAAACCTACACCCAAACCTAATTTAAAATGTATTAGCTTAACAAATACTGTTGTAAAATAATATAGTTTCAAATTTCAACCTGTTAAATGTATTCAAGTAAAAAGTACACCTTAATTAACTGCTAAAGTAACCTTCTAGTTTAAATCAACGTATGAATATTTATAATTTTTGTAAGCGGCTAATATGAATAAGAATATCATATGTTAACTATTTAGGGTTCATTAAACCTGAAATAGATGAGCTTTCATAAAATAAATCCTATATTAAATTTTATAACGTTAACGCTATTATATTAATGAAACTAGCGGGCATCTAATGCTCGTATTCGACCATAGTTCATAAATTTTTCGTTTCAATTATATAATGAAATACAACAGGCAACAACTTAAAAAGAATAATAAAAAAACAGATTGTATCGTAAAGACATGCGATAGAAGTTAAACTTTTATATTAGAGAAACATTTTAATCAAGAAATACAATAAATAACAAAGTCACGCGGTCACAAGTATCCAAGTAATGACCGCGCTCGACGTTGCTAGCTTCGGTGATCGGACGAGACCCGATGTTTTCAACACACAGTGTTTAGCTCCACCATTCTCGTTACACAAAAACGTTGCCGATAAGAATTTTAAAGCCTCCCATAAGAAGTTTCATTTCAAAAATATACTCGACTGATGTCTAACAACGTCTAAATAAAACTTGGATAGAGCTTACAGTAAATCTGTTATAAAGAAAAAACAATTTTTTACAATTATGAACGAATAAAACAATGTAAAGTTATATACTATGGATATGGTAAACATTAATTTTCGGCATTATTTTGCAATAGTTTAATATATATAAATAGTGCTAACAATACACAACACAGAACATTTTTTAAAAGTGTGCCGTAGTCCCAACGTTCCAACAAGAAATAATGTGCTATAGATTTTAAAGTTTCTATCTCTCTCTCTCTCCCTCTCTTTGTATATATTTCTAGTATATTAAGAATATACTATCTCATTCTTTCACAGCCTAGAACCTATATATTCATTTATAGCTACAATGTTTCGTTACACAATTTCGTTTCATAACATTAAATTTAAGTTTCGCTTCAATAATACTTAAAGGAACTTAATTTATAGTACTTTCAACACGTAGGTACAATATTTTATATGTGTAAAATGATCCTGTTTCTTATATAACCTACCGTTATTATAAAACGGGTATCAATCAAGGGCCAATTAATCATGTCGCTCCCCGTGACGTCATATGTACACTTAGACGGATTAATTATACACCTGTTTTATCCTGAACTGTTTGCGGTTGGCGTTAATTACATTTTCTTGTTTAGTATCTGATAAATTGATAATATTTTATATACTGTATTTGATTAAACGACTATGTTTCAGATTTGAACATTCTTTTTCCTACTAACTGCTTACCCCCGGTTTCGTTCGGGTGTTTTAACAAAAAAAATGAGACCAAATACCAGGGATACCTATCATATAATGTACAACTGAACGCGAATCTATCACAATTATCAATAAATATTATAATGGACGGTGTTTTTGGCGGGAACGTAGTCTATCCATAGTGGCTGTTATATTGTATTCAGAATCTTATGTTATTTGACACTACATTTTATAAGATTGGTGGCATTTTACGTAATATAGTTTAGTTATTGTGTATAAGTGACGTGTATGGAAAAGTATACCACGGAGAATGAATTCGGAGATGCCACAAAAACTTCCTTTAAAGTTCTAACAAGGCCTCCCTTGAAAGGTTCAACCATCAAGACGTGTTTTTTTTTTTAATTTATTACTAACTAACTGTAGTTACTAATATTTCACTCTTTTTATGACTAGATTCAGACTTAACTTTTTCAAGTGCACGTAGCGCAAATAAAATCAAACTTTTTTTTTTTTTTTTTCTTTCGAACTGACTATACTATTGACCTGGCAAGGTCTTTACAGCTTCACCGGACTACTAAGGCCGAGCGCTTAGGGCACTCAGCCGATTTTGGTTTTGGGTAACATACACAAGGATGCACGCACACCTCGGCTTGGGCTGTTACCGAAAAAGACGCGTCTGTCCTAGCTAAACTATACTAAGCTATTCATATTCATATATGAAATGAAAATTGCATGATTCACCAATGAATACGTGTATATCGGATATGAAAAGAACTAAAATATTCGATTCAGTTCGATTGAGGGAAAAAAAAGTAAACCCTCCCACAGTGTGTATGTATGTGCACGTGTGTGAGAGAGATAATTTCATATGTGTGTTCAAGTGATGTAGGTGAGTCACTGTATCGCGGAAATAATATCAAGAGGGCTCCGCGCGGGGACGACCTAGGCTCGAGATATTATTGAGAACCGCGAAGTGTGCGGGAGCTAATAGGGTAAAATCAAACGTTTTTCGTTACAATGAGACGTAGTAGGGGCTAACCAATTCCAAGCGGAAGTGTAAAGTAACGTCCACTAAATATATTTTTCATTATTGCCCACCAGTCTTCTATATTATTACTGCTATTGTCGAGTAGGTAAGAATATTGCAAATTTCTTGTGATAATTTCAATGCTGTAACAAGTTCTCCTTTGGTTAAATTTTCGATGGAATTTTCTATTATCTCAAAATTCATGCTCCGTGTTATTATTTCCCATACCAACACCACTAAAGTTACATAATATAGAGTCACATAAGACAAGATTATGAATAAAATGTAAAACCCACTACACGAAAGACTAAGATTGCGCTAAAGACCCCAATTCGCATTTTTAAAATTATAAAGGAAGTAAAAATAATTATTGATATCATTCTGATAAATTTTGAACAGAACAATTGATAGATTTGTTTGCGTCTAAATTTGTTCTCTTAAATTATTCATATTTTGTAAACAAATGTACAAGCTGAATATAGGATAAAGTTGGGATTTCCTTTACCGCAGACGGATATCTGAACAAACACCGTGTTTTATATTCTATCCGTATCACTAGAGTAGAGTTTGTTATACGTCGGATACAGAAATCGAACGATACGTTGACTTTGACTTAGGCCAATACAAGAGGCTGCCACTTCATTGAAGAAACTGAACTAGATTTTTTTTTAATTGAAATTATTTACGAATGAGAGCATTGCTTATTTTTTAAGAACAAGTTACTAATTTGTCTATTAATATAGAGGAAAAGCTACATTCCAAGTCAAATCTTTTGACTGCTTCAAATACAAGATGCGCATACATTGATATAGAAAAACCCAAGTTGCACACTTAACGTCTCATAGACGGCACACAAAAATGAGTGCATAATTTTGGATTATGCAGTCATTTTAAATAGACTTGCGTCGCTTGCGTCCTTATAAAAACAACTTTAAATCATTCAGGTAAGATAAAATTTGCAAAATCATAATTTTATCACATATCTATAACCACGCATGTATATTGGGGTTCTTTGAACGCTACTTTTATTCGAGACTGTACGTTTTGGGTTTTTATATGTCAATGTGCGCAGAACACAAATTTAGATATATATACGACATCGAAATAGCTGAAAGATAAGAAAATATCAATTTAAGGTTCCTATAATAATATTTTAACTTTGTTTTGTATGAAATTCTTAGAGAAAAAATATACATTGCTTACAATTTTGTAAAGAATGTTATCTATTTACTTTGATCAACAATAACTAGATATCGAGTCGGCGCGAAAAATACGTCTAGGTAAATAACAGCTCACTTGAAACGTGAGCTTTTATTTTGTTTAGTTTGAAACACAGCTAATGTAAGCACGTTTCACAATGCCGCAGTGTATTCAAAAGATGCAAAAATAATACCCGAAAAGCAATTTAACGGCCGGAGTATCTTACTTTCCCCAAATACATGTTGAATAAGTTATATTTAAAGCTTTAAACTAACACATAATATTAAATTTTGGACAAAATTACCGATTTTAATCCTGTGGTACATATGTTTGGTCAAGGCTCGCCAACCACGCACAAAACGTATTTTATTCATTACGTGTTAAGGTTGAATTCACACTATATGTTGTTTATGTTGTCTTTTCATTTGTAAGTGAGAGGAGTAATTTATTGCTTTGCTCGTTTTATCGTAAGTATTAGATAATATTTTGAATATTCATGACTTTATTACTAGGTGCCATAGTTGTAATTAGGTTGAATTAAAACTGTTTTAAAACTTTTTTTCTCCGTTTCTTAATAAACAAACAGCTACACATAAGTATATAATTACGCGGACAGGATTTAGTTTCGATTTTGTACGTGACCATTTATCTAGTTATTGTTGATCGAAGTCTGTTTATGTCCCCCCTTCGGCACATGCGCTCCACGCCATTTACCCATTTCTACACGGCAAAAAACCGCACATCGCTGAATGCGTACCTAGTGCTTATAAAAAGTTTAGTTTCTTACAACTTCAATAATTTTATATTAAATGAATATATCGTGATATTTTGTTTAGATAATGACTAAGTATCTAAGAGGTAGTTTTTGGCGGCATCAAAGTATATTATGTAGTGGCTTTTATATATAATTTCATGATATATTTCATGATGATTGTGTAATATTGAAGGCATTTTACGTAATATAGTTGGTTTATTGCGCATAAGTGAAGCGGATTGGAAATTATACCACAGGGCATAAATTATGATATGTCACAAAAGCCCCGTGGAAAGTTCTAACAAGGGGGTTACCATCTTGTTAGAACATGGAAACTATCGCAAGACATTTGTAACATAATTACTCGAAAATGTCAGTATAATCTGGATTATACTTATAATTATATATTATCAGAATAGATTTGTTATCTAAGAAGTAAAACTAAAAAAAAAATCATAATATATCCACTCGTTTTTGTGTAAGGCACACACAACCGCAGACCCCTCATTTCATTTATATAGATATTGTGTTTTGTATTTAAAATTAAATTTAAACGTATTGACGAGAAATGCAGCTGACAATTCATAGTTAGTTTGCAATTTTGGCGAACAACAATTTAATGATCTGGTACAAGTTAGAGGATTTTATCATCATTTATTCAATTCACTATTTTTGAAAAATCATTTTATAACCGTAACTATGCCTTGAGTGGGCATTGCCAGATAAGCATAACCAACGTTAATAGTTATATCATCTTGCTATGTTTTATACTGATATGATATATGCAAAATAACATCCTATTTTAGAATTTTAAAGCAATAACAGGCAAAGATGTTAATTTTTTTACAAATATCGTAGTAACTCGTAGAATAAGATAAGGTACCACTATCACGTAATTTCGTGGAATACGCACTCATTGAATCTTATAAGTCCGAGTATCACAAACAAATAAACAAGTTCTAAAAATAGAACTCAGTTAACAGATTAATTATCGTTTAAATTAATTTGTACTGAACTTCAGAAATTTCGATTTCACGTTCTATGTCCAATCCTCCGCAATACACTCATCTATATACTACAATCCATCTGATTAATCTGTTAACAACAAGCAGGACACTGCATTTCACACCTGCATACTCATAGTATTTCGATCTAACAAATTTATAATAAGATAAAAGAAATATACCTAGTCTTGCCATCAATACGGACACAAAGAAAAAAAATAAAATTCTATTGCAAATAACATTTATTACTTTTACAGTGTGTTAGTTTAATACATAAATATAAAACAATTTAAAATATAAAAAGCTTATTCGAAGTGGTCTCCATTGGCTGCAATACAGTCCTTTAAACGTTGAGGCCAGTTATCAATAGAAGCACACACTCTTGCCATGGGAAAATTCTTCACTTCCAATCGTACGGATTGTTTTAGGGGCTCTAAATTATCATGGCGTTTAGAGCAAGCCGTACACTCTAAAACTGACCATAAATCATAATCCAGTGAATTAAGATTGGGACTAGACGACGGCCAGTCTTCAGCTCTGATGAAGTCCGAAACGTTCGTTTCCAACCAAGACTACGTAGACCGAGCTTTATGACCCGACGCCGAGTCTCGCTGGAAGCACCATTCTTGGTTATTGAACATGGAGTTGTTAAGGGTGTTCACTACCTTCTCAAGAATGGTATCTTGATACACTTGTGCCGATGTTTTGATACCTTTCTCACAAAATTATGGCTCAGTCACTCCTTCATAGCTAATACCCCACCAAACCATCACTGAAGTCGGATAGTGCCCACATTGCACTCTGTCGACTAATTGGGAAGCTTCCTTAGAACTTTGAGCATAAATGCAGTCACTTTATTTGTAAAATATTGTTCAATTGTAAAAAAATCACATCCGTAAACAAAAATTTTCTGTGGCCTCCCTTTGCGTACCGCTTCAGTAGATGTTTCGATTTTACCACCCTATTCTTTTTTAAATTATCAGTTAAGAAATAACCAGTACGTCTCTTATAGGCTGCAAGTCCTAAGTCATCTTTTAAAATACGCGACATGATTCTAGGTGCTATCTTCATCTCCCGAGATAAAATATTTTGCTTTCGGACAGGATTTCATCGAATTCTTACCCATACTGCTTTGACTACATTTTTCGTACGAACACTACGTGCAGGGTCGGATCATTTTCTGTTACAAACATAGGAGGTCTCAATGTACCTATTAATAGTCCGGTACACAAACATTTTACTAATACCAAGTTTATGGAGAGTTTTAAATATTGCATTTGCATTGCATACATACTTTGTGTAATGCAATCACAGCGATTCGGTTCTCTTTGTCACCCCACTCCATTTTAATATCGCAAAATATTGTACAATGTATTGACGCGACAATGAGAAAACTCAATGAATAATCATTTAAAAATGACAGATTCCAAATTCAAATATAATATTTTGTTTATTTTTAATTGTAACAGTATTTATGGCCAGACTAAGTATAGACCAATAATATTCATTAAACATCTCTCATCAAGCGCCACCACAAAACTGCACTATATTTCGATTTCTCAGCGAAGATTAATTGTTCAAATCGCAAACCATTGTTCGAAGTTGTTATTGACGCTCGCGAACATTTTTTATGAAATTTCCAGACCATTGTTTTGCCCGGATTTATAAAAAAATCCCCCAAAAGTTCTTAGTTCAAAACAGGGGAACGATGGTAATGCGGTCCCGAAACAAAATGTTAAACGAGAATACACTCTATTTTGTATGCATTAGAACGTTCGGTATATAAGTTCAAAATTATTAAGCGGAAAATTAAAATTTGTACCAATTGTAACGAGGTCGTAGATTTTTTTGTTCTCAATTTAAAACTTTCATTAGTGAATTCACGCTTTAAACGTTCATTTAGCATTTCTCATTTGTTTTAAATAGATATTATAATGTAAACGTATTTGGAATTGTTTATTCCGGAGACACTATTTACTTTGTTCTCTGTGTTACCTAGTAGGCCAAAGAGTTCAAACTGAAGGGTCCCGCCCATTGATATACACGAACCCAAGCACTTAACATCTTACAGCTGGCACACAAAAATGAGTGCATAATTTTGAAATATGCAGTGATTTCAAATAGTCTCGCGTCGCTTGCGTCCTTGTAAAAACAACTCTAAATCATTGAGATAAGGTTAAATTTACAAAATCATAAGTTTATTGTAAAATTACAGATTAGGCCCCCTCGGCAGCGGCTCTAGCCTAGGTTCGTTAGATAATAGGTCGCGGATTGCATGTGTCAGGCAACAGCTCAAGCCGATGTGTGCCGCACAGCCTTGAGCTAGTTGTCAAACAAAGTCGAATGAGTGCCTTAATCGCTCGCCTTAGTTGTCCGGTGAAGTTGTTAAGACCTTACTAGGTCAATAGGGTAGTCAGTTCGAAAAAAAAACTATACATATGTATATTGGAGAGTTTTGCGGGACGGTTTTGAGCGCTACTTTTATTCGAGACTGTGTTCATATGTTTTATATGTCAATAGGCCCGCCTCATAAATCTAAGTTCTCATATGAACAAATTATTAAGAATGATTAAAATCACGTCAAGTGGACGCCCCATTTCTCACTTTGTAATATAATTATTTGATCATGAAATAGTCAATAAAGTAATTAAACGCTGAATCAGCTTTTCAAAATTATTATTTTTAGTTTTTACAATACAGTGTAAACTCTTTATAAAAATTAAAAACTTTCTATAACGTAGAAATTAGTTCAATTTGGTTAGCTTACCACAAAACCATTTTTTTTTCTCCTCCCTCCGCATAACGGAAACTGCTCGGTCACTTGAAATTTGTTATAAAGAGATTGATTATACACTGTATGTTATTTTGTTTTACAATAAAGATACTAAGGACTTTTAATTTTTAAAAAAATCGACCTCCCCTTTAGAGATATCTTAATTAAATATTCAGAATATATTGTTTAATGTACATATTTGAAATCTAAGTATTATTTATTTATTTCGATATTGTTAATTAAATTTTAAGTTGAAAAATGGGAATTTCTCGAAATGACACAAAAATGATTTCTCGGTCAAACAAAGATTTTTTTTTCTTTAATCACAAACATTTATGTTTATTATTATGAAAGAAAATTTCACTCCTCGCTATTAGTTTGAACAATATTAATTCATTTATCACCGAGTGGTAAGCGCAGCCGTTACAGCGCTGGTAATGTGCCTTCAACTCCGGTCAGTCGTAACACATAATAAATATTATTTTCCAATTATTCTTAATTAAAAGAGCATTATATTATCTATTTATTTACTGTATTATTTACAATATATATGTATACATAATATATACTAACAATTATAAAGCTGAAGTGTTTGTTTGCTTGAACGCGCTAATCTCAAGAACAACTAATCCGATTTGATAAATTATTGCAGTGTTAGATATTTATTGTGGAAGGCTACGGTATCATGCTAAGACCAATACGAGCGGAGCACTAATGAAGAATGGTTTAAAATCGTTTTTTTTCCGTTTGTGGGCTTCCGCTGCGTGTTACCGGTAACGTAAAATAACTATTCCACGCGGACGAAGTCGCGGGCAGAAGCTAGTAGGATTATAAAAAAACCTTAAAATGCAGGCTCATTTTTGTAAGCAGTTCTTAATTGCGTTAGTTTTTTCAATATAAACTTAATTTTATAATGTTGTTTATTCTGTCGTTTAGTTTATTTGGGACTACAAATTTATAGTTTTTCTGGTCGATTTTTTCCAGTGCCGAAACGATTTTTCTAAGGGATATACCGTCGGTCTAAGTAAGGCAAAAATTCATGAATATTTACGGTCGTCAACATATAAGTTACCCAATTTGTTATGTTAACATTCACGGACCCCCATCAGGGTACCCTCGTCCACTGAACAGATTGAGCCTACGGGAGATGCTATGGATCAAACTAAAAATATACAGCCTTTTTCTTACATTCAGCTACGAATAAATGTAAATATTGAGGTCAATAGCGTAGTCAGTTCGAAAAAAAAAATTTAAATATTCTTTTTTTTTATTGTAGCGCGGCGAAATGATTGCACTGTGCCTGATGGTAAGCACAGTACAATCCAAAAACAACGACGACCACCGAGTGACTTACTATCCATCGCCGGTCGCCGCTGTCATGCCGGCCTGCAAAAAGCTGGATATGCACTGATATGCTGATCCCGAAACGCGATCCGCAGAAGCGACTCACTATGACGGGCATTTTCGCCATATACATGGTGATTGCGACCCAGTCAGACTGTAAAACCCTACCACCCCGCTTTCGCCATTGTCTCGTTCGTTATACAGCAGGATGCACCACGTGCAGGTGAGGTTGGCTTGAGTGTCTCAAGTCTTAGATGTTATTCGACACCCCTTACACCCATTGGGGTAAGAATTGTCTTATTATAGTTAGCCTAAAAACCATAGTCTAGCAAGGATTATATATTTAGTAATTCTAACAAGAACCCATGACTTTGTGGGCGTTAAATAATATATCTACTAGCGCCATTTAGTGGCGAGTTATTGTAAAAAAATTATATATAACATATAAAGCCAATTTTGGTAAAAACCACCAAACTTTTGGTTCTTATGACACGGGAGGGAAAAATGTTCGTTACGCGTTAAACATAACGTAGGTATGTATATGTGTAAGTATATACAAGTGTTCTAGGTCTTGTAGTATATCAAAATGAGTAAATATATAGTTAAGTACTTATACTACGGGACGAACAGCATATAGCTTATAGTATAGAATTTACATACATATAAGCGAAATAAATCACTTCTTCCGCATGTACACACTGATAAACGTACTGTTTTTTGTTAACAAAAATGGCAACAACAATTTAAACACGTAGGTTTTAACTACTGGGATTTTAATATATAGAATGTTTTAGATTTGTAGATTCATTGCTTCTAGATTTAATACGTAGATTTCTATAGGAAAAATGTCATTAAAATGCGAAAAAACAATAATTTCCTGTTTTGTGAAATGTTTTCAAATCAGTACATATTATAAAACAAAATTCCCTACCATGTCTGTCTGTCTGTGTGTCGCAATAAACTAAAATACTATTGAACGGATTTTCATGCAGTTTTCACAAGTAGATAATAGTTGGAAATGCCGCAAAAACTCAAGCCGCCTCGGAGTTGTCATCGAAAACGATCCCTAACCCTGTTACGACGCAACAATACAATGCATGCTGGAATATTCCTCTTTTATAGATCTACAAAGAAGTCTGTGACGGCAGAATAAATGATAGATCATTTAATTATTTTTTTTCGAACTTACTATTCTATTGAGCTAGCAAGGTCTTAACAGCTTCACCGGACTACGTTAGATCATTTAAGGATATAGATAGATAATTACTTACGTTACGTTACGATATTACGTTAGGTAATTTACTAGATGAAGGATTGCCCACTATACTCATTATATTTCAGCAGTAGATACAGTGGGAAGGCTTAGGTATATAGTTTATCAATGTTTTCAAATCAGGGTGGGACAACGTTCCCCAGCCCCGCTAGTAGAAAATTCAAAAAGATTCACTTACTCTATTATTTAGAGCTGTACGTTGCACATCAAACTTTAGTAGGTATAAAGGGAATCCTCCTAAGCTATCCCTCATACATACCGCTCCTAAGGGAATACCTGCTTTGTTTAGTACGGTGGGCTGCGACTTTGATCAGCGCCCGCCGATCGCTCGGAAAATCATTTCATTTGTATTGTATATGGACTGTATACAAAGTGGGTCAGATTTAAAGGTATCCTGCCTCTTCATATATTCCCAGCGTTCATTTGCGTTATTAGAATGTAAAATTATTACGGGAGCAAGGATTTTGGTAACGATATTTTTACCAAAAAGGAAAATGTTACACTCGTACTGAACACTGGCCTATTAACTTCAGAAAGATTATTTTTTCGAACCTATTTAAGAAGCCCTAAAGTACTGCTGTTTTATTTTACTCCGTAAATTGTATTAAAAATAATTGGATCCAAATACTAACTGATGATTTCACCTGGGTTGTCCTGGGCATGCAAATAAAATACAATAAAGAAAAAGAACTCAATGTTAACAAATTACCCAAATTGTTAACCATAGTTTGTTAGGATTCAAAATAATTACTAGATTGGATGTTATTTTGCTGATTGACTGCAGCCACGTATCACTGCGATAAATGTTTGATATTCTTTATTCCACGTTTACTTGAAATAGTTATACCTGAAACTATTAATAAAAAACCCAAAAAGCGCGAAATATTAGAAATTTAAACAACAGAAAAGACTGTTCAACTCTAAGATACTGTTGTTGGAATGAAAAATCAAGGAATAACCCTAAACTAATTATACCAAATAATTAAATTATCTTAAAAACTACTTTCTGATGTAGATTAGTAACTATGCATAACGAAACTTGAAGGAAAAAAGAACACGGACACTCTGCACGATATTACTGACTTGCAGTTTAGAAGGCCTTCACTTAAACACGCACCCATATAACACCTACTTTCGACAATAAAGCACGATTATTACATTATTAATAATACTGCAGTCATCGTCACAAATTTGAATTACAATTTGCACTGAGTATCGTTTTGAGAAGGGAGGCCAAGATAGCGCCTGTACGTGTGCTCCAAGAGCACCTCTCACTGCTTTTTTTTTTCGCGAGGGAATCCTCTTGGATATCTGCACCTAGCCGGGCAGCACAGGTGAGAATGCCAGATTTCTACTGACTAAACCCCCTCGGTGTTCTTCTTGTCATCATTTAGTCGGGCGGGCAGGACCGGCCTCTGCAGTGCTTCTACCCGACCCGTCAGGCGTTGACCCCTCATCGGGGCCCCGACTTGTAGTCTGGAAAGGGAAGACCTTGACCCTCTCTGACGAACACATGCGCCTTAACCACGTGGGCCTGTGTTAGAATTGCCAGGGCGACAAACATGCCCGTGTCCATCGCCCACCTCTCACTGCTTGGCCTGAGCTTAGGTGTTTGAATCTCAGGCAATACCAAAAAGTCTTTTATGGGGACTTTGCACCTGCTTGGTCAACCAGTTAAAATACAAATGTAGCCCCCACTTCCCTTGCGAAGGGTGATGAAGAAACATCGTGTGATTTTAGCCGGTAAGATTCGGCGTAACTGGTTCGCCGCCACCACGCGACTTTTTTATAACTATTTTACGAAACCTTACATAAGTTCTGGGATATGTAATATAGATCCAATATGCGCAGGATTGAACCAACTAATTTAATAGAATTAACATATGTTTATTTATTAAAATTGTCTTATCAGTTGACTGAAGTACCTATCGTGAACTTCTAAAATGTTCTTCTAGTACATAAAACGGTGTATAGCAAAATATAGAAATGCGAGTTTCTTAGAATTCAAAATTACTAACACGTCGTAACTTGGCAAAGAGATTAGTGCCGTTACCTTTGACTGAAAGACTTTTGGTTCATGATTGATCTGAATGAATATTTTTATCTTGTTATTTAGATAAATATAAGTAAAAACCAATAAAATCTGTAAGGAATAACAATTTGATTACCAAGTGTCTGACTCGGCTTACAGACCGACTAGGTTAGTTGTTACAACGCCCGAAACAGATGTGGGAACAAAATTAATCAAGGTCGGTACTGACACATTAAAGGAGTTCAGATGGATTTGACCTCATCCTTGTGCACCCACGAAGAAAGCAAAACAGACGTGAATATTCTTGCGGTCGTTGTTTATTACTTAGATCATTTATTATGTCAAAATACCTGCAAAGCATCAAACGGTAAGTACCTACTTAATAATAATAAAGACGACCGCCGAATACAAAATCCATCGGCAGCCATCATCGTAATGCTTACCTGCTGAAATACCTGTTTACGCTCCGTTAAAATGTGCCAAATACTAGGAAGCAGTCCTCAGATATGAAGAATTTCTATAGGTTGCAATCTAGTACAAAAAAGAGCAATACAAGTAATATATAGTATGTGACCTAGCAAATCAGTAAATACCGAGTATGAGGAATTCAATATCTTAATTCTGCCTTCCCAATCCATTCTTCAATCTTAGTCGTATATCCGCAAAAACTGAAAGAAGATAGAATTTCAAAAAAAAATCTGGTACGATTTTAATACTAATAATTCAAAATTGACCATGGCTGTGTTGTTGTTTTATGCTCATTAAAACTAATATTTTTTAGGTAGTACTGTTAGGTAGGAATAAGGAATAAGGTACCAAAGTACATTACTTAAGCAAATTCAAAGCACCATGGGCCATGTGATGCAAATTCTACTGTCAAAAGGTTCATAGGTATTTACGTGAACAACAACTATATCTGGAAATGACACCGTTTCCAGTACATACATACATAGCTATAATAAAAATATATACGAAGAAAAGATACTATATTGAGATTCTTACTGGCTCTTTTTGATGACTGGATTGTTTTCCGAACCGTTAGTTCTGACATACTATTATAAAACGTAAGTGCCTTTTCAGTACCAAAATTCAATAAAGTATTAATAATTTTTACTTTTATATATTTCATGGCCACAGCGAAATGCAGTATTATGGGTCTTAACGTTTGGAACCCTCCCTAACAAGAATTGAACATTGTGTCCAACGTGTCTGTGCCCGTCCTCTCACACTCCGCGTGACATTTAATTGAAAGGGTCTTATATAATATTGTCTTCGACAATTCCTGGTCTCAACTCCGACACACTGACCCTTTTACTCGCAATTGGTTATTTATGTTGAGCCCCTATCTAACAGTCACTTAAGTAAAGACTTAGAGTATAAAACTTATAAAGGGGTTAAAGTTGAACATGTGGAAGCCAAAAACTACGGTAACCATAGATCGACAATCCGTCGTTCTTCATCGATTATAGACCGTCCTGGGAATGTGATCCTAAAGTGCGATAAACGCCACTATGGGCGGAAACGTCTTTGTTTACCTGTATCATTAAATTTGTACACATGTTTCTTCACCGCCCTAACCCACCACCACTAGTCAGTTAAGTGGGGACTACACTCGTATTTTAACTACTCGACCACGCAGATGCGAAGCCCTCAGAAAGGCTTTTTCCTGTGGTCTAAGATTCCAAGTAGTAAGCTCAGGCAAGCCAATGAGAAGTGCACATGAAACACCTATTGTCCCCATCTTGGCCTTCCTTGTCACAACAAAGCCCAGTTCAGATTGAATTCAAATTTACAAGGCTGACTACAATATAAATAATAATCTAATAACCGTGTATTATTCGCAAAAGTTGGTGCCACGTGGGTGCGTGTTGTTATAATCTTGTCATGTTAACTAGATGAGTCCCGTCCACCTCGTTGGATATAAAAAAAATATCAAAGGGTCAATGAAAACCAAAAAATAAGTATCCTAAAACCACCTACGAAATAATGCGCACTAAATGCTAATGTGTCATCGAGCCTCGGAGAAACTGCCTCTTCATTACATAAATACATGGAATATATGTAATTAGTCTATAGTTTATGTCAAAAACTAAATCATTCGATTTCATTTCTTTTCTGGTCGTGAAATATATGGTAGTGTATTGAAAAGACACAATAATCTGGATTTTATCCACTTTTATCTGGGCACGAACTAAAAAGTTCGCAACGTACGTATCTTTGCCGTACCGTGAAGCTGTAGAACAATCTCCCGGCCAGTGTGTTCCTTCCTACGGGGTCCTTCAAGCATAACGTGAAGAGAAACTTACGCAGGCCGGCATGACAGCGGCGACCGGCGATGGATAGTTTGTCTCTCGTTGGTTGCCATTGTTTCTGGACTGGACTATGTAACATATATGTTATAGAGTAGTCACTTTGTCGTGCTATAATAAGAAGTAAAGAGTACTAAAGATCACATATTGTTATTGGATTCACATATATACTTTATATAAGTGAAAAGCGCTTTTAAATGCAAATATTTTATAAGTTACAGTGTAGGCCAAGTAAAAGTGCGCACACAATATTATATTTTATTTAAACAGAGCACGTCGCGCTCATGTCTCTTTACCATTTTCACTCAGTGTGAAGATATAAAATAATAATTTCTTCACTATTATTCAATATAACTGGATATTTTTATAAGAAGATCAGTCCGAATTTGCTAGAAAGACTTTATCTTAAATCGAATGATTTTCATAAATTCATTTTATTATGTTCAATTTGAATATTTCTTTCTATGAATAGCAATTTTATCTATAATCATTTAAAACCATCTCAATGATTACCGACACGTAATTTCGAAAACTAACTTGTGCCCGTGACTCTGTTGTCGTGAAAATGAAAACCAATTTTATTTTTAGATCATTAGCAAATATAATTGGAAAATAGCAAATATAATTGTAAAATAGCAAATATAATTGGAAAATGCTGTATCATAACTTATACTCCAAACACAAAAATTATTTACAAGATAGTCAAATTGTGGGCAAAGAGAAGACGTTTTTTTAAAAATCTATAGAGTGTTTATTCGCTTACAAATTCAACTTAAGATTAACTTATTTCTATCATGAAATTATCAGAAGACTACACACATGATGCGCTTATCTTCTTAACGTAGCGTTTGACTTCTCAAAATAAGGAATGCTGAGTTCCACTCTCAGTAGGGAGTGGATCTATAACTATTAGCTATGTGATCTAACCTATTCTTGTCAATTCAAACTAAATAATTATCAATGCCTAACCCGGTCTGGACTATCTTATATCTTAGCTATGCATACCTATATGGTATCTTTTATCTATGCATTAGGACGAGAAAATTGTCGCTCATTTCCTTTTAATTTATTCTAAACTGAGAAAGTCTTTAGTGACTAGAGCTACTAGAAGCTTTAGTAATGCACTTTCATAATAATTCCAACATGTGTAGGGTAGATACAATTTCGCATTCACTATCGAAATATCCTAATCCTTAATTAAAAGTGAAAGTCCGAATGTTTTGGTAGGGTACCTGAAATATTACTCAGTGTTCATTTTTATATACTTCACCTAGGCCTAATACCTAGGCCAAAGATAGGCATTAAGCCGAAAGGGCTGCCTTTTAAGTGCAGTTACTAGAGCACACTTATAAACCTATACCTTTGGCAAAAAAAACTTGAAAGTTTTTGTCCTTGCACCTTTTTTCTGTTGTCGTTAATTTTATTAGTCTTGTTAAAAATCGTTTAAAGTGTAACTGTTTTTATTATTTTACTTAACTATTTAATATTAAACTTTTACTACGTTACTGGAGGATCAGAGCTTGACATTGCATCTCGGATTGCCAAAGCAAAGGGCGCTTTCGCGTGTCTTAGGCCCGTATGGCAAGCCAAGTACCTCTCTAGAAGAGTGAAACTGAAAATATTCAAGTCCAACGTCAAGTCAGTCTTGCTGTATGGGTGTGAGACCTGGAAGGCTACCGTAGATCTCGCACACCAGCTCCAAGTTTTCGTTAACCGCAGTCTACGTCATATATTGAGAATCTTCTGGCCAGAGACAATCAGCAATGTAGATTTGTGGAAAATGTGCCATGAAGATCCCATAGACCATCAAGTGCGACGTCGAAAATGGACCTGCATCGGCCATATACCTAATCAGGCATTGGACTGGAATCCCCAAGGCAGGCGGAAACGTGGTCGTCCTAGACAAAACTTGGCGAAGATCTGTGCTTGCAGATTGTGCGAAAATGGGGCTTGCTTGGAGTGAGGTGAAGCGTCAAGCCATTGACAGATCGAGATGGAGAAGCATTGTGTCTGCCCTCTGCCCCGACAGTTTGGGGACATAGGATCCCAAGAGAGAGACGTTACGTTAGTTTACATTTATTACATATTTTTATTCTGATTATTTTCTTTATCATTCTTATCTTTTATTGCCATTTCTAAATTGTAATCCACTACTTAAAAGTATTAGCCGCTATACTTTGATTTCACCAAAATATTTTCCTTTACCAAAAGTACTTCCATCGTCGTGGTATCCGAATACGCTGCTTAAGTAATCACTAGTTTTATGGTATTGGCTACCAACCTCAAAAGAACCAAACAGAGGCCAACCATAATTTGCGCGAAAACTGCTTCTTTGTGGTTCAAATAGGTGCGGTTGTAGTGAGTACTTAACTTCAGATGGACAGTATGCCTGTTTTCTATTTTATCACAGTAACGTAAAAACAAAGAAATGATGTGGTTTGGTGGCAGCGTATTCGGATATCACAACGATGTACTAGCCGTCGGTGAAAGAGAATATTTTTGTGAAATCATAATAAAGTAGCTACTACTTTCAATTGTTTTTTGACAAATACCCATAGGTGTACTTCGACAGCAGCGCTTGAAAGGTAGTACTATAGGCTTAGTTCCTACCTAAGGCCTACATATCAGGCAAGCTCAAACGCTATGCTGTTAAGTATATAAAAATTAATACTGAATAATGTTTCAGATACTTACAAACCACCATTGGTTTACTCCTACAGTTTCATCTTTCAAAAGTTCTACCATTCATAGTAAAGTGTCCTCCAAATCTGTTGTTTTCAACAAATTAACTACAGGTTCTACTTGGACAGTTTGATTTCACTACATCTGCGTTTACTATCCCGTATGCTACACATGGATCATGGGCATGCGAATCATTAAAAAAGATCTGCTTCTTCTTTTTCCTAGCGTTTTCCCCGCTTTGTGCCAGAGTCTGCTTTCCTACTTAGATTCCTCCACTTTGCCAGGTCTTCGGCGTCCTTTTGTGTGAGGTTTTTTTGAGCCTGCCCCGAATTCTTGGGCCTTGTACGGTGATAGTAGATCGTAGACGTAGATCGTTAAAAATATCCTTAAAGAAAAAATATAAATGCTCAAACCATTAAATAGGCCTGTTAACCGCATCTCCCTGAGGTGTCGTCCTACCGGTGACAAATTTCCGTCGAAAAGTCCGGGTGACGTCAGCGGAGGTAGCGGGATACGGTCCATCAATCAGGGAGCACGCCGTGTCCCGGTTAGACGTTAGTTCCTTATCTAGCTTACAGAACCCCGGGCGCGAGACATCGATGTATTATAATAATTTATTGTTTTTTCCTGTCCGGGTTCGTCGCTTTGTACATTTTTCAGAATAAAACCATTCTGCAACATATAAACATTGAAAATACAGTTACTTTGAAGCTCAAATGTATTAAAACTATTGAACATAGCAGAATAGAACTATGACCATTTGATGCAGAATTTTCCATGGGTGATTCTAGGTTACTCATTGTTGGGATATGTTAGAGCATTTGCTATTTTTTAATGTACAAAAAAGCAGTCTGTCGAGTATTTTTGGGTTTTAATTTTTTTTATTTGTGCAATTCTTATGACGTACAAAATAATAATTTTCCACACAATTTTTTCTAGATTTATTAAAAATTAAGAAAATCATATTATATAAATAATCATAGAAGATATTTGTCACAATAGAATTCCAAACATATGTTTACATAGCGATAGATGGGTAGATAGGCCGGATATTGAAAAGCCACGATCTGCGACATCAGAGAGTGACGAAATGTAACGGAAATTGCTCGCGGCTCAAACAACTTCATCTAAACCTTTGTTAATATTAATGAAAAGGACAGATTATAATAATAACAGAATCGACTTAACTAAAGTATGCAAGATGCTTCCGAGACGTATAAACATAAACTAACTCAAAAATATTTTATATTAACTATTATTTTCTATTAGTAAAACTAACTTACAAACCGTTCAATTACAACTAAATCGGATAAGTGTGACTAACGATTGACGTAGGACCAAGTAGTCAGACTAGCTAGATTAGGTAGACTAGCTGAAACGTTTGCATTTATTGTAAATAGAACATTTCATTTAAACAATTGAACAATATCTTATTTGTACCAGATAGAGTTTTGGCGGGATCTTTGATGTAGTGGATTTTATATTTTATTCATAATCTTGTGTCATTTGACTCTATATTTTGTAATATTGGTGGTGTTTTGCGTAATACAGTTCGGTTATTGTTCATAAGTAAAGCAAATGGAAAACAATACCACGGACCATGAATTCTGAGATGCCATATAAACTCCCTGGAAAGTTCTAACAAGAGAGCCACCGTCTTGTTGCAATATTGAAATTGTTCACACGACACTTGTGGTGTAAAATATGCTGTAGTGTTTATTGAAACAAAACATTGACACTGGCAAATGTTTCTGCGGAGCCAAAACAAGAACAAAAAGAAGAAGGACCATATATGGAGTGTAAATAAAACAGTATATTTTACGCACCTTTAGTCTTAGTATTACGCTGTCCAAGTCAGTCTAGGCTCCTACAGTGGTAGGAGGCTTTGTATATGTATATGTAGGCCACGTAGGAATGGGGGGGGAGAAGGTTAGGAAATCTCTGGCTTGCCTATTTACCGCGTAAGTAAGGCTAGCGTAGGCCGGAGGGGACTTCAGGGTGGCTGAGGCGGAGGAGGAGTAAACCTCGATGAAAAATCAGTATGGGGGCGGCGGCGGAGGGGTTTTCTCTCCGCTACCGGCTGAACCCAGGGGGAAGGGGTGGAGGCCCTGATCTCCCATTGCACGGGTTCGGCGGGCTGGGAGGCAATCTTGCAACCGGGCTGCCTCAGTCGAGTGTGGCGTGGGAAACGCCTGCCGCCGGAGGGTGTTGCGGAGCCTGCTCACGCACCCCATGACACCCCCTATAGTGTGGCGTAGGTTGTCGTGGAGTTTTAGTCGGTTAAAGTCGCCGAAAGGCACCGGCAGCTGCGTCATAGCACGCAGGTGGCGGTCGACTCAGCTCAGGCCCTCCCCCGGGAGCCTGACAGTCCATGATGGCTTTTCTCTCCACATTAAAAAAAAAAGGCTCCTACAGTGGTGACACTGCCGTGATAGTGCCGACGCCGCGACGCGTGTCCATGCACCAGAGCCTCATTATCACCAGCAATTCCGACGGCTCCAACTTTCAGGTGAAACTTAACCTATATAATTATAATAAAGAACATGACTTCTGTTGGTAGTCTGAATTAATATTGAAACTAAAACGTAACCTAAGGTCTAGCTTAAGCAAAGTGACCACCGCTTAGTCACAAGTTTTTTTTTTAACTGACTACGCTATTGACCGAGCAAGGTCTTAACAGCTTCACCGGACTACTAATGCGAGCGCTTAAGGCACTCAACCGATTGTATAAGGCACACAGCCAATTTTTTTTTTGTCTCAAGCATTATTTTATTAGTACTAGTACTTACTCCTTACTTACTTGCTATTATTAACTCTAAGATCTAACCTAAGTCTACGTGAATACCGCTCGAAGTCTGAACAAATATTTAAGCTCATAATTAACCAAAGATCTAATCTAAGAGACGTGACGACTGCTCGAAGTTTAAATGAAGAATCATTCGAGAGAGGCGATTCTCATTATGCCGAGATGAAGATGAGACCGATCTCCTTATAACAGCATGTTGTGCTATTAATTTTCCACGTGTTACTACAATTCTGCTGTTTCCGTTAATTACAACGGTGCTACTATCACATAAAAAAATTATAATCTTTTTTTATTAGAACAAGGTTACCGTATTACCCACATTAGTTAGTGTGTCTGAGTTCTATAAAAAATTGAATAACAAAATATACAACGGATATTTAGTGTTCGCGTGTGCGAGTGCGTGTTTGCGTGTTTGAGAGGAAAAATGTAATTTTTTATTATTTTTCGGTTTCATCATAGCTGTACCTAAGGTGATGATGTACATTGTGAATGTAAGTAACTCGAATAATGTAAGGTCTTTGTGAACTCGTGTATAGCACTATACTTATAAAATTAATAGAAAACATCATCAGCTTGTAAGAGACTCACTGCATATTCACCACGCCAGCCCACGACGTATTGGCAATTTCAAACTGAGAAATCCACAGTTCTATGTTTTCACACATATTACATGAGGTTCAAGTTTCCTCAAGATGTTTTCTTTCACCGTCAGCTGACAGTGTTACCAATTTCAATTAGTAAATATACGGTTTAATGGTGGTAGAGCTACGCTGAAACTATTACTGGTTTCAGCATGAATGGGTCGGCTCGTCCGGGGTAGTACCACCCTCTCATAGAAACATCGACGTGAAGTAACAGTGCTTGCATTGTTGCGTTTCGTTCGGTCAGTGAGAGCGCCGGAGGCCCACCTCCCCTCCCCTTTTCTCCTCTCCCTCTCCCACCCCTAATCCCTTCCCCCAAAAGGGTGGCAACGCACTTGCGACTCCTCTGGTGTTGTTAGTGTCCCTGGACGGTGGTGATCACTTAACAGCAGGTGACCTACCTGTTCGTTTGCCACTGATGACATAAAAAAAAAAAATACGCGAATTCCTACAAATTCGTTGGTACATGCCAGGTTTCGTAGCTGCGGACATCGGAATGATATTCAGTCAAACCACTAGGCTACCACTTGTTAAAAAAAATGAGTGCGTGTAACCGTCACACGCGATTGAAGTAAAACTTCTTTGGTGTTATAAGAGATGTCTATATTTTGTTTACTTTATAACAAAGAGATGCTAATTATATTAGTTGTGTTATTTAAGTTCCGAATTAGCTAATACTTTACTCACTTAACTAGATGGCAGCACGGTCGCGCGCCTATTTATACATAATTAATTCTATTGTATGATTTTCATTATTATTCAATTTAATATTTTTTATTATTATTTATTTTTTCAATTTTTTTAAATTGATTTGTTTATAAACGATTTATTGACAAAATCAAAAATATTTATAACCGGATGGTACAGAAACGTGAAGCCATATTGCCGTAACAGACTTCTGGTGCATTGTCGTCCAGTTATCTCCTAGTCACGCCTAAAGAAGATATACTTAAAAAAACGTGTATTTCAAAATTAACTTAACAAGACCTTTTATATTTAAAAGGAATATTTTTACACATTTCTTACAATCTCATAACATGCTGCTTCCCTTCCAAAATGCCGTCGTGCACAAAAATAAGCGAATTCCACACATACATAAGGCGTGCTAAGAATATTTAAAATTCACTTTTCAAGTCGCAAGCAAAACACGCTTAATAAAAAATAACGTAGCAACAAAATCCAATAACGGAGTCTCATGGGACGCGTTAAAATGAAAAAATATTAAATTCCAGAGACAAGAAAAAAAAACAAAAATTATATTATATTTTATTCGTGCGGCAAGGTGGAGGGGAGGGATATAAATAACGTAATTTAAAACGCGACCAAACTTGCGAGTTTTACGGCGAGGCGCGAGTCACGGTACTACGGCTCCAGAACGCGTTATATGTGAGCTAAACCAGAATAAATCAGTTCTTTATAACACAATCAACATTTCGTCGCGCTTTCTGAGAGAATATTCTCATGCGTGGTATAAGAACGCTTCGCATGGTTTATATTCACTCATTTCTTAATCTACTTTGAACACAGAATGAAATGAATGAAATATGGAGATACTTTAATAAAAATGGCATTTCATATACGCATCATAATATTTCATACACCTAGTTTATTGTTTCCGAATTTTTTAATATTTTTTAAAGAAATACGATTATTTGGTATGGAATATGAGATCTTTTTCATATAAGTAATATTTTAGCTTGCATACTCGATAATTATCATGATCTTAATCCTCGATGTAAATTATTAGTTGATAATTCTATTAATTAAAAATAAAATAAATCAATCGAATGCCCTTGACTTGATTGATGATTTCAAACTTCAAAATTTCTATCGTCAGTTTCATATTTCTTCCACATACTATTATAATGTCATCATCTTCTTACCCTTATCCCACCTAAGTAGGATCGGCACAACATGTTTTTCTTTTCCACGCTCGCCTATCAGATGTCATCTCAGTCAACACACACATATAATTTTTCACACGATCCATCCATACTTTTTTCGGTCTTCCTCTACTCTTATATCCATCGACCGTCATACTCAAAGCTTTTCTAGTTACATGGTCTTCATCTCTTCTCATAACATGCCCATACCATGCTAACCTATTACTCCTTAACTTCTCTGTTACTAGTGCTATTTTCAAACTTCCTCTGATATATTCATTCCTAATCTTATGCATTCTAGTTACACATCCACCTTAACATTCGCATCTCTGCCACATGTAGTTTTCTCTCATCCGTCTCTCTCGTCGCCCAGCACTCAGATGCGTACAACATTACTGGTCTTATAATAGTTTTATACACCTTCCCTTTGAGTTTCATGGGCATTCGTGGGTCACAAGCTACACCAGACACCTTTCGCCATTTCATCCACCCTGCATTTGTCCTATTCCTCACGTCCTTGTCTATGCAACCATCTTCCACCTTTAGCCGATTATTTTATCGATTTTAATCAGCAGCATAGCGGTAGGTCTTTTTGTAAGCGCGCTTGCCTAGGTACCATCATCAAGTTAAAAATCTGTCGCCTATCACCTATGGGTATGTTCCAACAGCTTATCAAAAGCCTTATCATCATGCTATGGCTTCATAACAATATCCTCTTTTATCGAAGGCTCTGATTCAGAAGCAAGGATTTGAAACTGTCGATCGAAGCGGTGTGTAAACACGCTATTAACTAAACCATCATCGCTTCTGGGGTACAGAAGAGGACATAGATTACATTTTATCGAGAAAAATGTTCCCGGCGGATAGATCCAATTTACATCAATACAAGCGAAACCACGAGCAAGAGCTAGCTTTATATATAAAGGTATATATGCACTTTTATTTATTTTATACTTATTAAATATTTATTTAATACTGATTAAAATAAATCAATTAGGAAAACTTACAGCTAACTTTAACGAAATAACAAAACAGTGACATAATTAGAGGCCAATTACAACTTTTCACTTATAGAAATATAAACAAACAGAGAAAAAGACAACTATAAATTCAAATAAACAAAAAAAACATTATGATTAGTAATAGAAATTAAGAACTAATGAGACAAGTATATAGATAAACATTGTCTAAGACACGATAGGCTAGTGTAAAAGAAATCTACATTATCGCCTAAAAAAAAAAACTTAACTCTACCTTGTATATTTAACAACACGACAATTCCTAATACCTTATCTACAATTATTGATTTTATATCACACTGGTTTTTACTCCCGGTTACACTTGCTTTAATGTAAGTGAGAAATAAAATACATCCCATGATACTCGCTGATAATATATCTATGGTTGAAATATTTTCTTTAATCAGTTAAGCTTTTTTTTAATAATCCGTTAGACAAAAATTCGCCAATCTTTTCATAATAGTAGTTTAAAAACATAAGATACAAATTCATAAAATCAAATAAGCGTTAATTATTACTTCAATAAAGCATTGAATACTAGACAAATAGAGGTACTCCGAGCAATAAAATATTACCAAAGACCGTGTTATTAACTAAACGCGAGCTTTTACGGCTATGAACGTAAATAATTCAATTTTCCACAAGGCCGCAGACGACCGAAATAACTTAGGTACGATTTTTACTTACAAAAACAAGTAACTGCTCATTCGACCTGCAAATGTAATTGAGAATAATATCAACATTAGCCCTAAACGTATTACTTTAATTACACTTTTAATAATTGATTTATGGTGTATGTAAGAACTAATCCGAAAATCACCTTTTTTTGTATTTACAAACTTGCCACTGTACGTAGTACCAACATAATGTAAACGATTACTACGTGGTAAGGCGGCTTATCCAAGTACTACCTGTGCCCGCGACTCCGTCCGCGTGGAACCTAATGTAAAAAAACAATGACTAATAAATTCATCTGAATGTATTAAGTTCATTTACTTATATACTTTTCTCTCGTACTTAAGTCGCGTTGTCATTAAAATTACAATAGCTTTTGATAGAGTCCACTGATTTTAATGAAACTAAGACTAAACGTTACTCAAGGATATGTTTTATGATTTTCTTGCAGCGTTATCGTGGATTTATGGACAACGCAGTACTTTAGCAGTGATGCGTATTCATACAAACAGGCAGACATTTCGAAAAATGATTGCAATGTATATTATTACTTATTCCAAGACAACTTTTTTACAAAAATCTAAAAAGTACAGATACCTTCTTACATTTACTTTCATATTATACGTATAGATAGTTTATTATGTTGGCTGCAGCGTAATGCATATCGATTAGACGCACCGATTGGTGGTGAAACCATCCATACCTGTAATTAGCGATCAAAGATCCATTAGTGTATTGAGCCAAAGAGATGGTGACATTTTTTTGTAATTTATATTGTAAGTGACTTTATATTGGTTAATATTTAACACATTTTAGGTCTGTAGAAAAATAATCTAACAAAATATATAGAAATCTGGGTAAAGAATATGCATATGATTAAAAAATGTAATTCGGTTGAGTAGTTTCCGAAGTATAAACAAGAGAATGGATAAACAGATATTGGTTTTTTATAATATGTAGGGATAAAGTATGGATTAATTAGTTAACATTATGTGTATATAAAAAACTATGTTTGTTATCGCAACTTTGTATAGTTTTTTTTTACATTACAGGGGGCAAACGAACAGGTAAGTGATCATCGCCGTTCATAGACACTAGCAACACCAGGGGAGTCACAAGTGCGTTGCCGGCCTGTGTTTGGGGAAGGGGGGAGTGTGCGGTTAGGTGGGGTATCCGGCGCTCTCACTGACCGAACGAAACGTAACAGTGCAAGCGCTGTTACTTCACGTCGGTGTTTTTGTGAAGGGATAGTAGTACCCCGGGCGAGCTGATCCATTCATGCTGAAACCAATAATAGCTTCAGCGTGGCTCTACCACCTACAAGTATACAAATAGTTCTTTATTACTAGAGGTTGTCCGTGACCTCGCCTGCCTTCATATCTTTACAAAGATGATAACTTTGATTTATGAAACTCACTCCGATATAACTCTCAAATGGCTGGTTTTTTTTTTAACCAAAATGTAACGAGAATTTTCGAGTAAGTTGAAACTAAATCCTACTATTTTTGCTCACGGTTTCAATCGTGGTAATAGAGATTTAACCTTTCTCTCAGGAACAGTATTTTTTTCTTGTATATACCCTTAACAAAGTATACAGAATATGTTATGATGATCCGTTAAATAGTTAAAGTTTTCATAACAAACAAATCAACATTCACATTTATAACAAAGATATATTATTACCCTAAAGTTTTATTAAAATATGTTCACTACTTGTAACAAACATCCATCCATCCTAACAAACGTTCTTGTTTATAATATTAATATGAGTCTAAAACTTAGTTTTAACATAAAATACAATATTTAAGTATGTACAAAACAGTACGAATAAAAAACACGTGATATAATTATTAAACATTTCCCCAGACATCGAATAATTTTAAGGAAAATCATTTTTCAAAATTTCATAATTTTAATGAAGACATAAAAGAAAGTGTTTGCATTTTTTAAATATCTCCATTATTTTTTATACCTTTTCAATAAATTTACTGGAGATGAATGAGTGAATAATTAATGAATGAATAATGAAATAATCTCGGAACATATTTAAAATTTCGTGACGATATTCTTTGAAAACGTGATAAAATTGATTACATTATTTACAAGTTTTTGAATTTTTGGCGGGATCTTGAAAGTCATGTAGTAGATTTTATATTTTATTCATAATCTTGTGTGATTTGGCTCTATATTTTGTAATATTGGTGATGCTTTACGTAATATAGTTTTGTTACAAAAGTGAAGTGGATGGAAAATAATACCGCGGAGCATGGATTCTGACTTGCCACAAAAACTCCCAGGAAAATTGTAACAAAAGGGACAATACTGTTAGTTAGACTGTTAGTTATTGAAATAATCGCAAAAAACTTGTAATATAATTACCTACTCGACATGGTAGTGATCATCTACTAGAAGATTTTTGCCGAAAATAAAATGAAAAAAAAGTAATTTATTCAAGGGTATTTCAGAGTGAATTCGTAGGGATTTTTCACCTCAACAATTACAAATTTTAAACTGAAGCAACTATAATATCTATGGCTATTCTGGATCCTACAATGAGCCGGAGTTAACGATGGAACGCTTTTTCCAACTTACTAGGCACTAATCTTTATATTTTTACCAATTTAAATATTATCTTTATAATTTATAGTCTGTGTATCTTTCTAATGTATAAACTAAGTTACTGAAAGTTGCGCCAAAATTCGTTCAGTGGATTATTCGAGAAAGAGTAACAAACATTCGGCCATCCTCACAATCTTTTTTATATATATAAAAAAGTCTTTATTTAACAGAAATTGGTTTTACAATAGATTAATATGTAAATTCTCGCACTAAATACAAATCCTGAAAACATATAACCATTACAGTTTTTACTCATGGCTTTGGTCGCGTTTTGGTTAAAAGTATATCTATAAGTAATAATATTCACTTTCAGAAGACCAAGCCGCGGGAAATAGCTTGTGCTGCTATAAATTACAATAATCGAGGCTTGAAATAACTTAACAAATCTTTAAGAAGACCATTGTAATCTTTAAATCTTAAAAGCACATTTAAGACTTAATTCTATTATAAACTTCAATGACGTCCTCTTGCGATTTATTGACTGAAAGGAGATTTGGAAGGTTTATTCGAGGGTAATTTAAATCGTGTTACGCTAATTTTATGTTGCCTCGGTTTGTGTTTTACTTCAGAATGATCGATGAGTATGGCTTTTTTTGTAAAATTAGTATTAACATTTTTCTTTATCTACAGTCATAAGAACTCGCTCATTAATTTTTTTTTATTTCTTATTATAAAAGTATGTAGTGGTAGTTATTTTGCTTCCACTTAAACTCTTAACGTTATAACTTATTTCATATATAACTTACTTAAAACAAATACCAAAACTTGACCAAGTAATACACCTATAATTTAAAAAAAATGTAAATCGCTTTTGTGGTTCAAGCACACAAACGGAGAGACGTTGCCTTTTATAATGTACTAGCAATTTCTCTCGGCTCCGCACAGGTTTCGTACGCCATAATTATTTTCAACGTTTTATCTTATATCTATATATACAAAAGAGTAACTGTCTGACAGAAAAAAATAGCAGATTTTCATATAAACTTTCATCCCCTTTCTCACCATCAGAATTCTTCCTTAATGCCCATCTACATTGTAAAAGAAATCCGCATGCAAATGTTCAGGATTCTGGCTCTAGTAGTTTGGGCTGTACGTTTATATGTCAGTCAGTCAGTCAGTTATTCTTTTTAATAAATAGACTAGCCGACCCGGTCACGCGTTGCTGTGGTTCAGTCATTACATACTGAATAAAAATTTATGAATAAAATTGTTAATAACAAAAACATCTGGCAATAATAATTTCATGTTTTAGTAGTTTCAAAGTTAGTTGAAAACAAAACATTCTAAAATTATATAAAGTTCAATATTTTTGCCTGTAAAAGTGCGATATGCACTAATAAACGCAACGTTTACCGGCAGTCAGGTAGCCCGCATGCTATTTGGAAGAACATAAAGATATATAAAAAAACTGGCTTATTGAAATTCGCTGTCGAAACCGTTGCCTAGCTCTTAGATAAATAGTCACAGGTAAGTGACAGTTGACGCATCTTGCTCATATATTTTTTTATATTTTTCTTTAATACAATAAAGTGTGAAAAAGTTTAATGCAAGTTGAAATTAGTTATGATGTCATTCAGCGTTTAATTTATCATTATTTATTTTATGAAAATATTTTATCGTTTAAATTACAATTTAACTCTATCAACTTGATATTTTATAACGTAAACTATACTGAGTGTACTGGTTTCAACTGGAGGTCCATAGACCTCTCAAGCTTTTTTTACATTATCGCCAATATACGTAGGTTAGTTTTTATTTTAATTGAACACGGTAGATGATGTTACGAACGGGTTGTAGGCTCATTTTAAAAGATTTCTCACATACCATCTGGGTATATGTTTAAGGGAGTCCCTTGATAGTTTGGATTTACAATGGGAAACGGTAGGTGTGGCTGCAATCGGGTTATAGGCTTATTAAAATTTCGCGTTTAAAAATACAATTGAAACCGATGACAATCGATTTGATGCAGACGAAGTTGCACGGGTCACCTAGTTATACATAAATGACAATTTTCATAAAGATCGGTTGAATAGTTTCGGAGTTCATCGTAGACAAATATCATAACACTGAATTTTTATATATTTAGATAACGAATGACTAAATAATAAACTCGCCCCTTGTTATCAATTTTAGCCAATTCATCAGAACTTTAATAGGTAACAATATTACTCGACCATTATTAATTTCCTTATTCCCTTCTTACTATATTCTCTGGTTTATATAAATTAATTTCACGAAAACTCTTCAATATCTAAAACTCTTGCCCAGTTGATACCTAAATCGTTATCTTATAAAAGAAATATTTTTCCCACATTTATTACCAAAGTTTCCATTCCCGGGGGTGAGGAACATCGGTTATACAAAACTCAAGTCCTCCGTGGGTGTTCAGCCAACATCAATCTAACGCTGCGTTTGACAGATAACCGACTTTTTTCTGTTATAAATATAATTTTTTACCACGTATTGCGAATCGGTGATTTTTGTATACATCGATCGTTACTAGGTTGTTGCTACAGTTTTGGCTAAATCGAGATATCAGATAAGTATTTGTGAATACAAATATCAGTAATTTATTTAATTCGAATTGAAAGAGAAGATAACCAAAAAATTTAACCATATCTAAATTTTATATAGGCAAGCATTTAACAAAAACCTAATACCTTGGAGTTAGTAGTTTTCTCTAAAAACTACGGCTTGTTATAGGATACGCACCCATGACCATCGACTCAATCTATCTATCTATATTATAATAAAACTGTAGCAGGGCCAAATCTGTACATTAAATATTTTTTGAAAATTTTGATGGGGGTAGGCTTTGTTGTCGATATAGAAGCCAAAAATAACCCTTTTAAAATTTTTGTCTGTCTGTCTGTCTGTCCCTGTGAACGCGCATCACTCGGAAAGTACTGAACCGATTTTGACGAAACTTGGCACAGTGATAACTAATGTTACGAGATTACATTTAGGATATTTTTTTTCTCATAAAACGCAAGGGATTCTCCAGGATCTGCCTGTTTGTCTGTCCCTTTAAACACGTATTACTCTGAAAGTACTGAACCAATTTAGACGAAATTTGGCATAGTAATAGGCTTATTGAATTCGCTGTCGATACCTTTGCTAGCTCTTAGACGAATAGTTACAGGCAAGTGACATTTGATGCGTCGACGCGATTCTCATATTTTTTCATATTTATAGTTTTCTTAAACACAATGAAGTGTGAAAAAGTTTTGATACAAGTAGAATATAGTTATGATAAAGTAAGTGGTAGAGATGATCATTTAATTTTATTTTTACGTATTGTGGATGTGCAGATTCTATGTACAGTAATAGTGTCGTGACAGATAAAAAGACAGAGAGAGTGTATACAATATATACATACATATA
>MU158775.1:265397-279811 GCA_015888305.1 Antheraea pernyi | reverse complement strand
AGATTCTATGTACAGTAGGTTAGAGAGAAAAAGAGAGAGAGAGTTTATACAATATATACATACATATAATTTTCATTTCAATATCAAACCAACTCAAGAATTACTTTTTGATGTATTAACTTTTATTAACTTGACTATCCCAGATCATTCAGTGTTTAATTTATTATTATTTATTTTATAAATATTTTTATCGTTTAATTTACAATTGAACTCTATCAACTTGATATTTTATAATGTAAACTATACTGACTGTATAGTAAACGTCTACAAAAAAGGGAAAGTAATTTGGTTCCAACTCAAGTTATTTTTTTACGTTACCGTCAATATATGTAGGTTAGTTTTTATCTTAATTGAACCCCGTAGATGACGCTACGAACGGGTTCTAGGCTTATTTTAAAAGATTTCTCACATACCATCTGGGTACATGTTTGAGTGAGCCCCTTGATAGTTTGGATTTACAATTGGAAACTGTAGGTGTGGCTGCAATCGGGTTTTAGGTTTAAAAATACAATTGAAACCGGTGATAACCGTTTTGGTGCAGACGAAGTTGCACGGGTCAGCTAGTATCCAATAAACTTATATACTATAATGATCATAAATCAATATATTCAAGTATCCATTCATTAGTTAAGTACATTTTTTTCTTATTATACGCTACATGTGATCTCTCTCCAAATGAACAAGGAATGAGTCATCGACAGTGAGAACGCAATACGGAGTTCTAAAAATAGAATTACTCAAACGTTCTCGTATCCTTCTAGTATTAATTTAGCATTCCAGAGTTTTCCACCCTCCTTTATTGAAAGTATATAAGGCGCAACGTGGTGCGTCTCGGCAGTCCCGGCACAGGATCACACCATCCTTACGCGCGCGAGGACGTTTCTCTTGAGTACCGCGAGTAACCACCTGTCCTGCGCGACGATGCACTAGCGATGCGTCGTAATGGTGGCCCGCGCCAACGAACCCGGCCTCAGAAAAGACCAAGGAGAACCCAGGTAGTTCCTAAACGGAGGAGTCCGCGAAGCGTCGGAGGCGACACAGCAGCCAGAACCGACAGAGAGCTAAGATCTTAAGATCAGTCACGACCGTCCATCGGAAAGAAGGGCGAGAAATAAATAACCGACACTTCCGTTGAGACGGGAAGCGAAAGAAGCCACCGTCAGAGGGGCAACCCTGGTATGGACTCACCGTTCGTCGTACAGCGAGTGAGAAGATCGCGACAACGACGTCCCGGGACAGTTTTATTCTAAACATCGAAGCGAATAATACAAAGAGATACGATGAAACGATCTTCAAAAGGACTGCGATGTTATAACTGATTATCACTGTCATAGTGCAATTGTTTTATAGTGAATACACTTTCATTTTGTTTTTGTATGAGTATAAAATAACTGTCTTTTGACGTAAACGGCATTTTAATAACCTACCTAACCTAAATAAATATTAACAGATTTTACCGTTAGACGACAGTCTCACCTGATGTCGAATTACGATGTGGTCCAAAACAGTAAACACGTCAAACTTATAGAGGACTGTCTCTCAAGTTCAGCCGCAGGAGCACACTTATAGTCACCTGGATTATATGAACTTATTCTCAATTACAAGGTGGTACTTAGCTAGACGGGATTAAAAAGTCCTGTCACCATAACATAGCTTCATCACGATGTTGTCTTTCACCGATAGCTCCGGTTCATTTGCAAGGATTCGAAACTAAGTCGATTAACGCTATGTCCGAATAAGCTATCCACTGAGCCATCATCGCTTAAATAACAATAATATACTTCTTACATCTGTATATCATACGTTATGACCTCAATATAAAATAATTATATTGAGGTCACGATTAGTTTTTTTAGATATCCATTTAATAAATATACTTGATGACATGTTTTAAAATAAAATTTATATGCACGTATTTCCGAGAATGAACCGGATAATACTATATATATAATCTATATATCAACATGTTTCAAGTATTTTAACATTGACCTTTACCAATTTTTAAACATTGATTCAGGTTTTCAATTGAAATTATTAAAAATATATTATGTGTATATACGTTTTACAAAACCCTCTGCCGATGTGTCTTTTGTTTTCATGATGTTTGTTTTAACAGCTCGAAACGGTCGCCAGATGTCGTAGTCTTTTGTCCGAAAGATATAAGCTCGGTCAATTCAGCGACCAATCTGCTCTGCATAAATACTGAATATCAAAATTATTACTCATATATAAATGATGTCAAATTAAATGTATGATTTTAAAAATGATGCTGTTAAGGAAATTTATATAATTCCCCAATGAACAGATTATAATAATTATCAATAAGACATTTAGAAAAAATAATTAAAAAATAAATGAATATATTCGCAAACCGTATATCATTCCAAAATTGATAGCTTATATGTACTGCAATTTCAGAATTTCTAAATTACTAGCGGGCCCGCCGGACGTAGTCCCGCCCTGATAATTAAAAAAAAACATAGACAAATGATATACCCTAATTATATACCCTCCTCGTGAATCACTCTATCTAATGGTGAAACCGCATGAAAATCCGTGCAGTAGTTTTTGAGTTTATCGAACAGACAGACAGACAGAAGTGGCAGTGGACTTTGTTTTATAATATTGAATGATGAATAACAATTCAAATGCGAGACATATATTACAAACGATATACAAGTATTATAAAGCAAAGTAGCTTTTTGTGTCTGTCTCTGTGTTCGCTCAGTTCTTACTAGAAATTTCCCGCGGCTCGGGATGTTTTTACTATGCAGTGATTATTATCGCATATATCAAAGACTGACTGACGGAAGAGTTACGAATTTTCTTACAAACTGTCATCTCCTTTTTACCACCTTAGTTGCTTAATCTCAAGTAATCCTTAATACTTACTTACAATTTAACTATTGTTACGGTCAATTACCCGCCAAAAATATCTGAATAGTCTTTTCGGCCCGACTGGTAAAAAGTTGAGCAGTCTTGGCTTAAACACTCATAATGCCACATTAATACGTTGCAATGATACGAAGTCGGAACAGATCAAAGTATTACATAAAACTTGGGTGAGAAAACGCAAAGGTAAAAACAGTTACAAAATATCGGTCAGTGGATCGAACAGGTTTACGATAAGCCCAGATGGCGACGTGTACGATGAACGTATAAAACTGGTCTCATCATCGTAACCTGGGCAAAAGTAATCGTAAAATTCGGCCTTCGTTTAAAACGTGATGATCATACATATAACTGACACATAGAGAGGAAATAAGTGTAGAATGAAACGAAGATATTGTGTAATGTAATTGGGTGAATCAACTTTTTAGGGCACTTCTCGAGATTTTGAAAATAACGCAGCAATAAACTTACGCGCAACTCTTGCAAGCTCACTCATTCAGTGGCGGCCAATTGATAGTAATTTTGACAACCTTTAACGATGTATAAAAATACTAGACATCAAGCTGTTATTGCAAAGTACATGTTTCGCATTGACTCTTGTTTAAATATGTGAAGCGAACGGTAACGCATTTAATATAGATTTTTAATTAGTAATTGTACACAAAAATATTTTTAAGTAATTGTTTTAAACAATTACATTGTACCATGTTTCCGATAAAAGTGCGATTCATATTTTATATGTACAAAAAGATTGTTTTGCGATTTATTAAAGTTATTGCAAAGAATGTACTTTTGGCGGGATTTTAGTCTGTCATGTAATTTATTTTTTATTCATAATCTTGTGTTACTTGACTCTATATTGTGTAAAATTGGTGGTGGTTTATGTAATATAGTTTGTTTATTGCCCATAAGTGAAATGAATGGAAAATAATACCACGGAGCATGAATTCTGAGATGCCACAAAAATTCCCTGGAAAGTTGTAACAAGGAAACCGCCATCTTGTTGGAACATTGACATTGAAATGATCGCACGACACTAACTTGTAATAATATTAACTACTCGACAATGGCAGTAATAATCTAAAAGATTGATTGCCAAAAATAAAGTTTAAAAAAATAATGTACTGACAACTGGCCCCAGGGTAACGATTTATTTGTATGGATAGCATTTTTTATGAAATGCGTTACCATAGAAACTGTTTAATGTTTGAATTTATAGGACGACGAGAATATTATTCTAGTAGATCTAAATTCTTAAATATCTTAAGTACTTTTCCTTATAGGTATTTAATTAATTTTTTACAACACTTTTACCGGGACATGAATGGAGTGTATAAAACGTTGATTCACCCCATTATTCATTTACCAATAAGTATGCCACACCAACAGAAAGAGACGACATGTATTAAGAGTTGTAAAAATATTATAAACTAACTGAGACTCGCGACTTCACGTAAGTCAATAATTATTTTAACAACATATTTTACGTTTAGGGGAAAAAACGTAACCAACCACTAGCATCACTTCTTCACGGCAAATCTTTCCAATATTGTTTGACTGATGCGCACACAACCGCAAACCTGTATCATTTTACTTAGATGTAACATAAGATATATGGAAATACACCAACATATTCTTCTAAAAGATACTTTGGGTTCTGTATGAGACAACTTGGAGCACTCTACCAACCTCTAATAAGGTTATTATACATAAGTAGAAAGTTTTAAAACGTGCTAATAAAACACTCGGTAACCATATGTTAGACTACTCTACTTCAACCACTCTACGAGCTGACTCTAGCTAAATCTATATGTAGTAGAGATATTGCATAATACAAAGCTCGGCGACAGTATTTTAAGATATATTGCTAGATCGCTCTATAAGAATCTACAAGCATACTTCGTTTTGTAATAATACAACAAAAATACAGAGAAATTGCTTGCGTTAAGCTCCCATGAAATACTGTATATACGCATCAGGCGTGTAGACATTCACTGTTAGTTTCACGGCTTTTGTTTTGATATAGTAGACGTAAGCGCTGACAGGCTCGGAATTATGCGTTTCGCTTCACAGTTTTTGATTTGGCAACTAACATTTTTTTGTATTTTCTCTTGTTTCAACAATATTCTTTCTTTAAATGAATAATCGGTGTCCAAATTAAATTTCAACCCTGTTTAATTCCCAACTCGTGTCAAATAATACCAAAGGTAAAAAATCTCTCCGTGTACGTCAGTCACTTTAATGGGGCGGAAGTTATACCAAATATATCCCAACCTTTGTTGTGTATGTTACGTTGGAAGACATGCTATTTATAAATGCTCTTAAAATTCTAAGAAAAGGACACAACGTATATAACAAACATATAATTAGATACATTCCTGCGTATGTTGAGTTACGCCTTTTGTAGGTCAAACAAATAATACCCCTTACATCGAGGAATATCACAATAACACTCGCCACTCCATTTTTGATCACCAAAAAGATTCTTACGATACCATATATATTTGCTAACCAGCCGACTACCAAATCGCCCTCTTCCTTTATAATTTTATCACAATATTATTTTTCATTAAAGTTTGGGCTCACTGTAGAATTAGAAAAAAAACATTCATCTTAAAAATTAATATGTATATGTACACAATATTCATTTTACTTTATTTAAACTATTTATATACAATAAAACGGTATTTATCAAAATAGTAACTATATTAATAAATGCGGGCATACCAAAAGCATACCTACGAGCTTATATAACCAAAACGTGAATAGTTACATCTATATAAATCAAATAATATAAAAAGCCGACAAACAGACTTCAAAAATCTGCACAGACCCATTTTTCTGTTTTTGATAACTCAATTTACTCGAGCGAAAATCATTTAGACTTTATCATTTGACATGACATTCGAGTGACAGCAGAATGAAGTGAAAATCGCATTTTAAAATTATTTAGATGAAAAACAAAATATTATATTTAAAGTAACTAAAAATAACATACTTTGAGTGCAACTCCACAATATGATCTACAGGGAGATAAAGAGTTAAATTAATGAGAACCAAGCGAGCTTTGAAATGTCTGAACAAAATGACCTCTAGGAAATAAATACAACAATTTACCTGATATATGTAGTTACTTTCTTTTATATATAGTTATATACCTTTTTTTTAAACTTTACTTTTGGCATCCAATCTGTATTGTCGAGTAGATAATAATATTAGAAGTGTCGTGTGATTATTTCAATGTTTAAACAAGATGGTGGCCCCCTTGTTAGAACCACAGTTGTTATTGTTGTTGAGTGTTCAGGGTAGTTGTTTGAACTTATAGCTACCGCTGCATTCCACTACCGTTCAACACCTAGATGGATGGAGGTCTTCCACGGTGAGGTTCTCAAGGTCATTTCTGCATCGTACTTCGACCCTGTGGAATCGACTCCCAGCGGCGACGTTTCCAAACTTTACGAGCTACAAACCTTCAAGAAACGAGCGTACTTTTCTTTAAAAAGCCGGCAACACACTTGCTACTCCTCTGATGTTGCTAGTGTCTATGGACGGCGATGATCACTTACCATAAGGTGACCGCCTGTTCGTTTTCCTGCTATAATATTTAAAAAAAAACTTTCCAAGGAATTTTTGTGGCATCTCAGAATTCATGGTCCGTGGTATTATTTTCCATTCACTTCACTTATGCACAATAAATAAATTATATTACATAAAACACCACCAATTCTACACAATATAAAGTCAAGTAATACAAGTTATGAATAAAATATAAAATCCACTACATGACCGACCAAAATCCCGCCAAAAACTCCTACTTATGCATTACGCGTTACCTTTGCTATAGTATCCACTAATATGGTAGTCGTTACCATGGTAACATGGTAAGTTTGCATTTAAAATTATCATATTCGATACATATAAACTATAAACATTAAAATTATGCAAGTCATAGACAATAAAAAACTATTTTTATTGAATCTTTTCAATATCGTTTCAATTAAATACGTAGGGATGTACGTTTGGAAGAAGTCTAAAATATATTACTAGATTATGTCCGCAGTTTCGCTTGATTTGACATGTACCTCGGGAAGAGTACCCCTTTTCTGAATGTTAAGTATTATATATCTATAGTTAGCGTCAAACGTTTTGGCCGCTCTGAATATAGCTTTGAATTTGGCTTTGCACTTAGTACAGTCAAGAAGTTAATACAAAACAAATTCAAAATATTATTAAAGGAATTTAACATTGACATCTATTAATGTTTGATTCAATATTATACGTACAATATATTAGGTTTTTAATCAATTAGAAGTAGATATTTGCCAATTACATTCAGTAATAAGAACGTGGCAGCACAACGACCACGTTACTTCTTTCAGAAGATCTTGTAGAATAAAGATACGACTGCGATTGTGTCATCTTGTAAACGTTTTGACAGCTAATTTACGTTAACATCTTTGAATTGCACAGGCATATACATCCGTAATACGAGATTACATACATATAAAATATTTGCAAAACCGACAATAAAATTTGAATCATTACTGAGGTAATAAAATAACGATAAACACTAGAAATGTACAATAATTGCCGAACAATAGTGTAATAGACAAAGCTAGAATGTTAACAGTTCGCCGCATCATGTATTTGTCAGTTATAATTAAATCCAAATACATAATATTTAATCGCCTTGTTGGTGAATTTTGAATGATCGCATACTTTAATTGAATGGTCCTCTTACGCCGTATTTGTTTCTGCCTGTGGGATATATCTTGTGGCATATATTGTGCAGGTATTATGCGTGTTAGAATACCGTTATTGTAAAAAAAATACATTCATAATAAATAAATAATTTGTAATATACAATGCGTTCCATGGAAATATAATTTTTCATAAAAATAGATTATAGAGGTTAATCTATAATCTCGAATCATGACATGCTAGTAAGCGTAACCGTATTGATCGTATTGCGCTGCACGGCTTGCGTCAGACTAGCGACGCGTGTACATGTAATATCGATATTTTGCAGTTTTTTTCCTTGTAATTACTACGCTATTGACCTAGCAATGTCTTAACAACTTCGCTGGATTACTATATTTTGCAGCTCATAATAGGTTTATTTGGTTAATAAACTTTGTAAGAATGTATATAATTATTGCTCCGAGTGTCAATAGACGAGAAACCAGACTAACTTTAATTATTTCAATATACAAATTATCATATTTAAATCATAATATAATTAATTTACCAAATTTGAGTTTTCATTTCAGTTGGCAGTCCTTACGACTGCCTTAACTTTTTTTTTTGATTACATTAAATTAATGTTTTTCCATAAAGCTTATACTAACACCTAACCCAAACCAGGTGCGGGGATATCAGTTGAAATACGTGGCAGTTTTAATTACGCCAGACTATTGGCATTCCAGCCGGCATCCGGCAATCCCGTTTCTGGAATCCGTTCCATTAGCCGAAGCGAAGCGCGAACTTGTTGGATTCTTCAGTGAGAGCTCCAGTCGATGTTGAATTGTTGATTTTCTTATGAACGTGCTAACGGAGGATTTATTCGATTAGAGCCAATCGATGCGAAGTTTTGAAGATTTTAAAGCTTATTAAAATTGTTGAATGGAATTTTGAATCTCATTTATACTAATATTATAAAGAGGTAAAGTTTGTGACTTTGTGACGTTGTAGGGGGTAATCTCAGGAACTACTGAACCGATTTTGAAAAATTCTTTTACCAATAGAAAGCCACGTCATTTGTAAGTGTCATAGGCAATATATCATCATGCTAAGACCAATAGGAGCGAAGCAACAATTAAAAATGTTTTAAAATCGGGGCTTTTTTCCTTTTAAGAGCTTCCGCTGCGTCTTAACCCAAAATAATTATTCCATGCATACGAAGTCGCGGGCAGAAGCTTTTAACTAATTATATTATCTATACTAATATTATAAAGAAAAAGTTGGGAGTTGAAGAAAAAATAGTCGAACGAAAACGTTTCTTACGAACGCTGCCTTAACTATGAGAGATATATGATTGAGGTCTAGAGAAAAGTTGTAGCTTGATAATGCCTATTACCGCCCAAAGAAGTGGGCACGGGTCAGCTAGTTCGAAGATAAATTTTGAGTATATTCATTAGAATGAAATAGAAGTTTGAATAATACGTTTCTCGGGATTGTAAAAACAAAATGCATTATTTTCATTGAACATTTTTATTTTTATACTAGCTTCTGCCTGCGACTTCGTCCGCGTGGAATAGTTACTTTGGTCTCAGCGTGATGATATATAGCATATATTTGCTAGGCCATGCTGAAGCTATTACTGGTTTCAGTATGAATGGGTAGATTCGCCCGTGGTAGTAGTACCACCCTCTCACAGAACACCGACGTGAAGTAACAGAGCTTGCATTGTTGCGTTTCTTACGGTCAGTGAGAGCGCCAGAGGACCACCTCCCCTCCCCCTCCTCTCACCCATCCCCTCTCCTCTCACCCTCCCACTTTCCCTTTTTTTTTTTTTTTTTTTTTTTTTCATAAGTAACGGTGGTAAAAAAACAACGGCAGTCGTCGCTATCATGCCGACCTGCACATGTGCCTCTTCACGCCTCGTTTGAAGGACCCCATGTCATAAGAGGAAGGGAACACACTGGCTGGGAGGCTATTCCACATCTTCACAGTACGACAAAGATAAGAATTTTCAAAAAAATTTTTTTTCTCGCCGGGATGGTTGGTACTATGAATCTGTGGAGACGCGTACCCGCCCGTGTAGTTCTGTAGTGGAAAGGAGAAGATGGGATCAGGTTAAACAACTCTTCAGAACACTCGTCATGATACAGACGATAAAACACGCTCAGTGAGGCGATGTCTCTTCGCAACTGAAGCGGTTCCAGGTTGTTAGTAATGTCTGCATCATTCACAATACGGACAGCCCGTCGCTGCAACCTGTCTAGAGCATCAAGGAGGTATTGGGCGGAACCGTCCCAGAGATGAGAACAGTATTCCATGCACGGCCTAACTTGTGCCTTATAGAGAAGGCATAGCTGACTAGGCGTGAAAAACCGTCTCACTCTATTCAGGATGCCCAATCTCTTAGATGTTGCAGAGATAACACTCCCAATGTGGTCCCTGAGGTTGAGGTCGCTTCGGATGTTAATCCCTAGGATGCTTAGGCTGTCACGTTTTGCAAGTGAGTCGTTGTGAAGATAGAGAAGCCTTCAAACACAGGCTGGCAACGCATTTGTGACTCCCCTGGTGTTGCAAATGTCTATGGACAACGGCGATCACTTACTATCAGGTGATGCCGCATGTTCGTTTGCCTCCTATGATATAAAAAAAATGTACAAAAAAAATGTTAAATCAACAATACTAAAAGTTGTCAGACTGGTTTAATTAGAGACTATATTTTTTCTCCTTTGAGAAACCTAAAAAAATATATATATCATATATCGGCTTTAACTACAGTTACGAACCATCCAAGTGATCTCATAAATATATATATATATATATAAATAAAACAAAACATGAAAATGGATTAAGCCGTATAGATAAGAAAAATTATGGATACATTCAATCCGGAAGTTAATAAACTTTCTAAATAATAATAAAATAACGTATACGGTAAAACTTCAAATACCAACAAAATGGATGTGATAAATACAGTCACATCCGATCGTGTTGTATTTGAAGTTCCATCATATACCTTACTTTCAAATTGAGTTTTGAATAATGCATATTTGATACAAAAAAATCATATTTAACAGTAAGTCTTGAATTAAAAAGAAGTTGTTTGATAAACAAATATTTAAATAATTTACAATAAACGGGTTAATTTGAAAACAGAACAACTTTGAAATTAACTCGAGAAGATGTTAGACAAATAATACGGAGAGCTCGCACCGACAAGCCGGATGCGGAAACTTACTAACTAACATAATTCAAAATGGCGCCGGCGTGGAATGTCCGCCACAGTGGTAAAAGTATATACTTTGAATATAAACTTTTTCATTGAATTTTATCATCGGATCCGTCATCAGAAAAAACAATGCGTGTATCAGTATGTACACGCGGAGGAAGTAAAACTTCTTTGGTTCATATGTATAGATCAAAACCAAAATATCCTTTATCCAATTTAGGCCCTGATAAGGCGCTTATGAACATCAAAGCTACCACACCGGTTCGGAAAACAACCCAATTATTGAGAAGAACAAGCAAGAAACTGGATCTGGTTTATCTCTTCATGTTATATATTTTTACAAAACATAGATAGGTACATTCGTTATTAGTAGATGCACAGAGTTGCCCACAAAGAGGGGCGTCATTTCCAGACGTCAAATCATTCACATATTGATCCACCCTATAATAGCGTTTAGATATTAAAACCCGCTTGACATGGTTCCTGAACTCACTATCCGGCAAATCTAGCATTCTAACATATATATTAAATTATATATATGTTAGAACACTCATAAACGATATACTATACAAAGTCCCGTAGCATAAATACTTAACCACACATTTACTCATTTAGGTATACCAGCAGCAAACTGAAATAGTTTAGAATATTATCCGATACGAAATATATATAAGAGTTGTTGAGTTATGTATGCTTGGTACACATATATGTTTCTACAACTCATATATGTATAAATAGTTAGCTTAGATTAGGTTAGCTCACATAGGTCGCGAATTGCATGTATCAGCCAACAGCCAAAGCCGAGGTATGCCGCGCACCCTTGAGCTAGTTGTCAAGATAAAATCAGCTGAGTGCCTTAAGCGCTCGCCTTAGTAGTCCGGTGAAGCTGTTAAGACCTTGCTTGGTCAATAAAGTAGTCAATTCGAAAAAAAAAAGTATACTAGCAGAACCAAACAACACTTATACATACGTACACAAATACAAACTTACCTTACGTTTAACGGATAACGGTGTTCCTACCGTGCCATAAGAAATGTATCAAAGTTCCATTATCAAGTTTTACATAGTCTTAGGTTGCATTTATATAGTGATATTAGATAAAGCATCTGTATCTTTGATTGCTTTTAAAATAAGTAAAGCGGTGGTTACATATACTGTAGAAGTAAACAATCTAAAAATGAAGTGTTAAGTTGATTTTAGTCAATCCAATCTACGATCAGCTGTCAAACTTGCCGCCCAAATTCACTTAGTGCCAAAAAAGGATAAACTTCAAACTTATGAAAACATTGAATGAAGTGCGACACTTGCTCGAACTTGTGTAACGAAATAATTGACTTATGAGAAGAAAATTACGAGATATTTTGTGAGCGAATAAAGAATGAAAACTTATCCTACAAAAGACTTAGTAAATTTTTCACCTAAATCACTGTCATTTGTTTTAACTCGATTATACACTGTATATTGACGTAGAAAACTGCCTATAAATATAGTGCATACGGGCAATAATATTATAACTAAAAACCTGTAGGTACGTTACCTACATGTTATTTTGACAAAACAAACGGCACGATTACGCACACATACGTAAAGTAATATTGTAACGCCACACTGTCTTAGATAAAATGTGGAAGTAAGATAGCATATTCTCAATATCGGTGGTGAAAAAGAAATAGTTATATGTTGCTTAGACACGGGCGGATTGACGGCACTGTCAAAACGCTTATGACATATTTACAGCTTTTAATTGTAATATCATTGCATATGGAGCAATAATGCATGATTTAGATGTAGCATTTAACTGTTATACTTTCTTTTTTTTATATCATAGCTGGCAAACGATCAGGTGGGTCACCTGATGATAAGTGATCACCACCGTCCATGGACACTAACAACACCAGAGGAGTTGCAAGTGCGTTGCCATCCTTTGGGGGGAAGGGTTAGGGGAGGGAGAGGAGAGAGGAGAGGGGAGCGGAAGTGGGCCTCCGGCGCTCTCACTGACCGAACGAAACGCAACAATGCAAGCACTGTTACTTCACGTCGGTTTTCTATGAGAGGGTGGTACTACCACGGACGAGCCGATCCATTTATGCTGAAAACCAGTAATAATTTATTTATTATTATTTATTTATTATCCGTACTAATATTATGAATGTATATGTAAGTTTGTTTGTTACGCTTTCACGCCTTGATTACTTAACTAATTATCGTGAAATTTTACGTAAACTTAGTCAGAAAGAAGAACAAGATAAGTTCGAGAAAAAAGCACTTTTCCCAGGTATAGTCCAAACATACATACATTAACGCGAGAGTGGTCAGAAGCACGAGCTAGTTATCAATATTGTACACTGAATTGAAGAAGAACTATACTATATACGATGAGAAGTAGGAATTAAAATCAGGCACTACTAAAGCCATTTTTGTAGCTGAATGGACATTATCACATCCTGAAAGGCGATGAGGTATAAATTCAAACAAGAACACAGTTATTCTATTGTTTTGAGTTTTCACTTCTGTCGGCAGTCCTTATTGTACTCCCGACTGTACTTTTTCAAGTCGTTTTTATTTATTACTAGCTGACCCGTGCGACTTCGTCTGCACCAAATCGGTTATCACCGGTTTTGATTGTACTTTTAAACGCGAAAAATCTAAATACATCTCAAAACCCGATTGCAGTGATACCTACTGTTTCAAATTGTGAATACCAACTATCCAGGGACTCACTCAAACATATACCCAGTTGGTATGTGAGAAATATTTTAAAATAAGTTTAGAACCCGTTCGCAGTATCACCTACCAGGTACAATTAAGATAAAAAATAACCTACATATATTGCCGATAAATGTCTTCCCAGTACGTTGTCCCAGTACCTTCTGTCCCAATAAGCCTACAACCCGTTTGTAACATCATCTACCGGGTTCAATTAAAATAAAAACCTGCGACGAGTGCTCACTTTAGGAGCCTCCCTCTCCTCCACTTCCGTGTCAGAGTCAAAGACTCTCTCCGACACACTCACCCGCTTTTTTGTAATTTTCTTCGCACTCATGGTTCACCGGAGACCCCAAGGTCACCCAGTAAACCAAGAGGCAGAATAACAGAGTCCACTCAACGCGCCAGGTCAGTTAAATAACAAGAAAACAGTCCGATAAACGATGCCAAGTCAAAAAAGAAGAAATCCACGTCCGAGTCAAAACAAGCAAAGCCACGTGCGAAAACGAGTCCGTAGTCCATAAACAAGCCAAGGTCAATAATAAAATCCAGAAACACCCATTACACCACTTTCAAAATTAGACAATTGTAAAAATTGTTAAATTTCAATTTTGAAAAATCAAATATCGCTTAAAATGTACTTCATTTTAATATAATTTTGTTTACAAATACGCATAACAACACATAAAATTTTATTTTAGACGGCAATTAAATTGTCATTAAAAGATACTGATTACAAGAATTTACTTATTCTCTGGATGTGGTAGTGTTTCAAAATATTTATTTTCTTCGCACAGGTTATGCGCTGTACATTTTCTAATACATTTCTATAATATATTTTTTTAATATCTATCTTTTAACTTACGAGTAGTGGAAACACGGAGGGGAAACAATGCAAATCGTCCGCGGG
>MU158775.1:161811-265331 GCA_015888305.1 Antheraea pernyi | reverse complement strand
TAAATTTTTACGATGCGCGCGCACACCGTTACGAAAAACCGACACTCTGAAGTTAGCTATAGTCAACATTTTGTTTCTTTGTATTTGTTGTTTGTATTTCTTTATATTAAAACTTTCAATGTATTAAATACCTTTTTCTATTGTTAGTGTCGTTTTTTTCTACAAACGTAGAATAACGCGCAAGATAAAATTTTTGGAAAGATTCTAACGCGTGTACATAAGTACACACACATTTTTTTAAATATTATTTTATTTCAACAAAATAAAGGGTAAATTAAAAATATAATGTATTTTTTTATGTCATAGGAGGCAAACGGACAGGTGGGTCACCTGGTGTTAAGTAATAACTACCGTCCATAGACACTTGCAACACCAGGAGAGTCGTAAGTGCCTTGCCAACCTGTGTTGGAGGGGGAGGAAGCGGAAGAGGAGAGGAGAAGGGGAAGAGAGGTGGGCCTCTCCGGTGCTATCACTAATCGAACGAAACGCACTAATGCAAGCATTGTTACTTCCCGTCGGCTTTTTGTTAGAGGGTGGTACTACCACGGGCGAGACGACCCATTCATCCTGAAACCAGTAATAGATTCAGCGTGGCTCTACCCCCTACCAAAACCTATGCATAGAATAACTTAGTTATAACTCTAGCTTAGCGCAACACTGGCTGTATAATAAAGATAGCCATAATTGTGGAAGAGCCTGGTTAACAAAATGAAATATGTTCTTTGCAAGGGAAAAAATAAAATGGTTTGAAATGAATTATTTTGTTTATAAAGAATATCACCAGGCACATTATTGTCAATAACAAAATTGTCTGGCAGTGAAAAATTCATGTTTTTAATAACGTATAAACGTTAAACTTATAAAAGTTACTGACAAAAAATGTTCCTTAAATTATTTATAAATCAAAATGTTGATCTGTAAAGGTGTAATTCGCATTAAAAAATACAACGTTAACCGGCTACCAGGTATCCTGAATCGTGTTTGGAAGGGCATAATATATCTTCATATTAAAGAACCAACTTTTCTCAAATTCTCGTTCTTCCAACGTTGCTGGCTCTTATACTAAGGTGTCGCAAAAAAGTCTAGTTACATTAACTAATTTCTTTTCTTTCGTTATCCTGGAGAACCCCTTGCGTTTTATGGGTCAAAAAGTATCCTAAATGTAACCTTGTAATGTACAGATTTGGCTTTGTTACAGTTTTATTATAGTATAGATAAATAAATAAATCTTGTCACCTTTGTTTAGCAAACATTTTTTTATACAATGAAATAAATGTAACAACATAAGTGACAGTTTCGTCTACATAAATGTTTCATAAGTGGTCGATAATTACGTACAGAAATGTCATGTAGGCGTAGCTCAGTTGTAACGTACGGGGCTTTATATGTTTCGACGGAGCCGACGGTTCGAATCACGGTGGTCGTTTTTTTTGGTATATTTTTTTTTGAAGTAGCATATGGAAATATAGCTTAATTTTTTAGCTAATCTGTCTGCTATATATAGCACAAAGAAAATTTACCAAAATTCGTCAAGAATATCATGAACTACATTTTTTTTACTTTCGTCCGTTATCCTGGAGAATCCCTTGCGTTTTATAAGATAAAAAGTATCCTAGATGTAACCTTGTAATATTGGTTATTACTGTGCCAAATTTCGTCTAAATTGGTTCAGTACTTTCAGAGTAATACGTGTTTAAAGGGACAGACAAACAGGCAGATCCTGGAGAATCCATTGCGTTTTATGGGACAAAAAGTATCCTAAATGTAATCTCGTAACATTAGTTATCACTGTGCCAAGTTTCGTCAAAATCGGTTCAGTACTTTCCGAGTGATGCGCGTTCACAGGGACAGACAGACAGACAGACAGACAGACAGACAGACAGACAGACAGACAGACAGACAGACAGACAACAAGGTTACATCTAGGATATTTTTTATCTCATAAAACGCAAGGGATTCTCCAGGATCTGCCTGTTTGTCTGTCCCTTTAAACACGTATTACTCTGAAAGTACTGAACCAATTTAGACGAAATTTGGCACAGTAATAACTAATATTACAAGGTTACATCTAGGATACTTTTTATCTCATAAAACGCAAGGGATTCTCCAGGATAACGGACGAAAGTAAAAAAAATGTAGTTCATGATATTCTTGACGAATTTTGGTAAATTTTCTTTGTGCTATATATAGCAGATAGATTAGCTAAAAAATTAAGCTATATTTCCATATGCTACTTACAGTTTTATTATAATATAGATATAAAAAAGTAATTGTTTTAAAGATATTTACTCACTTAACAATCTTAGTGTCCACATTAGATAGTCTACGACATACTCGTATTATTAATTTTCGTATTTACTTTATCGCTCTGCCTCTTCTTAAGCACTCGGTAAAGCACAAAACTTTGTTTTCTATATTCTTTTATTATTTCTTTATAGAGAAAAGGCAACGGTTTACTGTGTAGAATAAATAAATACAACCAACGACTTTCAAAGACCTTTTTCTTCTAAAACAAAGTTTTCAGTATTCCTTGAGTATAAATGAGAATAAAATAATAAAACTTTTCATCTCTCCAATCAGTGGTCAGAGTATGAGTAATTAACTTAATTAGTAAAACATTCTATTAACTGTAGTTTCGGGTTCGAGTTTGTATTCAGTTAATTAGAAGATTTACACTAATAATATAAATTAAAATAATAGATTTGCCAATTTGCTAGGTAGGTGGCTAGGCGTGATTGGGTCGGCTCGTCCGGGGTAGTACCACTCTCCCACAGAAACGCCTACGTGAAATAACAGTGCTTGCGTTTGTTTTGGTCAGTGAGAGCGCCGGATACCCACTACCAACTTCCCCCTCCCCTTCCCAAAACAGGCTGGCAACGCACTTGCGACTCCCCTGGTGTTGCAAAGTGTCTATGGACGGTGGTGATCACTTAACATCAGGTGACGCAAGTGTTCGATTGCCCCCTATCATATATAAAAAATGGTTTGCAATCCATAACCTTGATTCGAAACACACCGACCTCTGTCCTTTTATAAAAATAGAAATCATAAATTACAAATATTCTGTTGAAGGAGTTTCTATTATTAATTTTGGATCATTTTTTTAAATCACATAATGCATTGCATTCGTGTTTTTAATACGTATCACCGTTGTAAATCAAACCGTTTAATAATTCTTTCCAGTGTTTATAATCATAAACGATCAATAAAAACTAAATTATTCTCTCAATTTCAAATATAAAGATTTTAAAAGATACGAACACGAAACAGAAACTTTAAGGAAGATTTACTATACTATATTTATTTTTTCGTTTGTATCCACTCTTTAACTTCAAGTTACATGTAAAAAGGAGCTAAAGGAAGTTTTAATGAAGTCGTGTACAGTGGCTAATCACCGAAGTTTGGTACATGGAAGCAAGACTAGCTTTGTACCTAACTGGTAACTGCGTTTACTGCAGTGTTTGAAATTTAAACTTTCTTACGGTAGTTGATAACTTCGCTATCAGTTTCATAAAGTTACCTCATCTTATTTTGTTTTTTTTTTGTAAAATATTTTAGGATTAATTTCTTAATAGTTTTTCAGTACAAGACATCAATCCATCAATAATAAACAAATTAACATAGACAATTTTAACAGCGTACAAACAATGACATTATAACTAACAAGTTGTAAATACGTCACAAGCGCATCGACAGCGTCTTGTTAAAACTTGGCTAGCTAGCTTACTTTTGACGGTTGACCCTTCAATCCGCCCGTATCTAAGCAACATATAACTATTTCTTTTTCACCACCGATATTGAGAATATGCCATCTTACTTCCACATTTTATCTAACACAGTGTGGCGTTACAATATTACTTTACGTATGTGTGCGTTATCGTGTCATTTGTTTTGTCAAAATATTATGCAGGTAACGTATCTACAGCGTTTTAGTTGTAATATCATTGCGTACAAGAGTCGATAGTTCTGTCGGAGTATTTACAACTACTGCCGTAGTCATTTTCTAGAAATTTATCCCATTGTCGTTTGACTGACACTATCCGTTAAATGGATGGGAGAAAATCCAGGAATACAAGTTCAGTCCCCCCAAGAGCTTCCTTTTTCATATTGATCCAATATACCAATCTGTGTAAAAATACATATCATTAACATCAAGAATCAAATTTGAGTCTATAATATAGTTTAAGTAAGAATAAGTCTAAAATCTTATAATAAATTGGTAAGGCAAACTGTCGTACAGGTAATATAGCCGTAATAACCCTACCCTATTGGATCAGTACCAGCCTGTCTCTCTAAACAGAGCGTGCTCACGCCCACGCCCGCGTAACCACAGATCACGCTGCCGTGGTCTGGGGGTAAATTTCGCTCCCGCACACCAGACTAGGCCCCCCTCGGCAGCAGCTCAAGCCTAGGTCCGTTCCCTCGGCGTGGAGCCCTTGAGTACGCTGCTCGCGCGATACAGTGACACAAAATCTTACATCACTGCGACAACATTACACATATCAATTCCACACACGTGCACGCATACACTCTTACACATGCAGGTGGAAGGGTTTTATTTTTTCCCTTATCAAACTGAAATAGTTTAGAATATTATCCGATACAAAATATATATAGGAGTTGTTGAGGTATGTATGCTTGGTACACATATATGTTTCAACAACTCACATATGTATGAATAGTTAGCTTAGCTTAGGTTAGCTCAGATAGGTCGCGAATTGCATGTATCAGGCAACAGCCAAAGCCGAGGTGTGCCGCGCACCCTTGAGCTAGTTGTCAAAGTAAAATCGGCTGAGTGCCTTAAGCGCTCGACTTAGTAGTCCGGTGAAGCTGTTAAGACCTTGCTTGCTCAATAGCGTAGTCAGTTCGAGAAAAAAAAAATGTATACAGGCTATGCACAAATCATCTAAAATTTCCAATGATTGTCAGAATATTAGCGACGAAGAAAAACGTCTTAAAAAACTATCTTTATATTTAAATAAGTGTTAATGGAAGCACCGAATAACCCTGCGCGGGTTCGTAATGTAATTGGTGTACTCCTGCGCGGAGACACTGAATAACCCTGCGCGGGTTCGTAAGTGTACTCCTGCACGGAGACACTTGTAGCCCTGCGCGTGTTCGTTACGTGATTCGCGTGCTCCTGCGTAGAGGCACGGAATAGTCCTGCGCGAGCTCGTCAAGTGGTTCGTGTGCTCCTGCGCGGAGGCACTGAATAGCCCTGCGCGGGCTCGTTACGCGATTCAAGTGCTCCTGTACGGAGACACTGAATAGCCCTGCGCGGGTTCGTTGTATTATTCGAGCTTTACGTTGACCCTGAATAACCCTGCGAGGGTTATTTATAAACCCTGCGCGGGTTATTTATATACCCTACGAATAAATATACCCTACGCGGGTCATTTATATAATCGCAGTAATCCAGCACTGACAAATAACCCTCCGCTGGTTATTTATATAGACTTAATCCTGCACCGATACTGAATAACCTGCTAGTGGATCATTACATTATAATTGACGTGCTCCTGTCGTGCCCAAGCGAGCACGACGAGACAATGTGCCATTTGGAGACGTCAAATTTATCACTTCCCACGAGCCCGAGGGTTAGGCCCACATTCGCAAAAATCCGTGCAAGCTGTAGCATTTAAGAGTCTTCGAGCTTGCATAGCGCTCGTACGAGATTCTTCGAATGACAACAGTTGGTAGTTCGCATACTGGTTATTTGACCATTGCTTTTCTCAATCACAGCAATTCTGCTTTTCTCAATCACACAGCAATTCTCCACAATCCCAAAAATCCATGATCAGTAACTTCAAGCTGTATCACCACAAGGTATGGCTTACCATAGTATCCCGAAGAAATACCGCTAAAAATAAGTTTATATTAAAGAAATGTATTGATTGTTCAAAAATAAACTGTCGTGGGACTTTAAAAAGTAATTCAAATATTATTTAGGGTAAACAATAATAATACGGCATGGCTTCGCTGCAGGCATTCCAACGATCTGAATCTCTAATTGGATATTCAGTGAATGCATCCGCCCCCCCTTTTTTTTGACATTAATTTAGGGGAAGGTTGGATTTTCAGTACCATTCGAGTGCTGTCCAACCTGTATTAACCTTTGATGAGCATAGCTCTTTGGCTAAATTAATATTAAAGGAGCAGCACTTTAAAAAATGACCGAAAAGCAAAAGTAAAGGGTTAATATGTAAAAAGCTACTTACGCGGCACGTACAATACTTTTTACCAATCCTTTAAAGAACATATTAACACTGTTTCGTACACTTGAAAAGTAGATACTTAATATTTTATGAAAATATTATCACACTATTGCTTTCTTTTATATACGTATAAAAGTAAAATAATAAAATATAAATATTTTTCACGGTCTGTTCTCGGCGGGGAACAAGACGCCAATGAAGTTAAAAGATGGCGTCTCTCTATAAATACGCCTCTCTGCCCTGGTGGGGCGAGACAAGAAAGGGTATATGACCGGAAGTCGGATGTATTAACTGTCAAAAGTGGGCATGTCGGCGGGAAACGGAAGTGCCTATCTCATAAGTAAGCTTCGAATAAGGTAAGTAAATTAATATGCGTTTTATTGTAAGGTAAAACGCTTCTATTAATGGATATACGTATTATTGTGCGACATTTGTACACTTTAATCTAGGAAGATGCAACTACCAATAAATTTCAAATTATTAGTATCTCCTTTTTGGTTGAATTTAAATATGTACTAACTTTTGCTGCCGGCTTACCCCTTACTTTTCTATACCCCTAACAATGTGCATACAAAATTCAGTGATGGTCGGTTGAGTAATTATTACGAGAATATGTAATAAGCAAACTCAGATTCACATCTATATCTATATATATATATATAAGAATCTAATGCTAACGTGTTTGTACTTTTCGATGCTACAGCGGAGTTCAAAAGACATGCAGTCAATATACGGTCAGAATATTTTAATGAAAGATCGTTAACGAAAGGTATTTGGTATAAGACGATCAACCATCTCTGGGATCGGTCCCATGGTTCCAAGACTCCAATATGAGAAGAAGCATGATCGTCTTAGCTTTGAGAATTCGTTCTGGGCATATTCCATTGAATAAGTTTAACTTTTTAATGAAAACAAGGGAAAACAGCAACTGCGAAGCTTGCCTTCAAGTAGAAGACGTGTATCATATTGTAATGGAATATATCCGGAACGAATCCCAAAGAAGACAGGTATTTAAGAATACTTATAATATAGGTGTGTGTAATAAAATATTGTCACGCCCAATATCGGAAGAAGCCAAATTAATCTATAATATGGTGGACGTCGGTATAAGGTAATTTAACTTTTTTATTAGTATTTTTTAAGATGTATATCTGCAAGTTATTTTGTAATTTGTCATTGTTTGTAGTATGGATAAGGGTGGCGTGTTCTCTTTGAACAAACCCTCAATAAAATAAATCGAAAAAAAAATTTTTTTTTTTTAAATTATTGCTGGTATCTTGGAAAAAGTAATCAAATACATTTCAGTCACTTTTAAAAATGTCTGTCTGTTTGTATGTTTATATGAACACACGTCACTGCTAAAATACAGCATTCACGATAAAACCTCACAAAGAAAATTAGAAAGCATATCCTCGAGTAACCTTAGTCTAGGTTTTATTAAAATCAGTTCACTCTATCAAAAGTTATTGCAATTTTAATGACGACGCGCCATTAGTACGCCATACCGTCAGATAATCGTATTAGTGGACGGAGTCGCGGGCACAGCTAGTTCACAATATTGGTAAGGATACGATTTTCATACTTACATATAAGAGTTAAATTATTTTCTAAGTTATAATAAATGAATATCAAGTAAACCTCTGAAAACTGTAGATTGCATGAGGCAAAGTCAGTGGGGCCGAGTTTATCCCGATGCTCGCGTTAATGGTCCAAGTTTCAACTCGGATTCGGTTTAATTAACTCTTTAATTTATCGGCTACCGGTTTATTAAAGACTACGTGATATGTTCGGTTTTATATAAGTGACTAATTCTCATCTATTACATATAATAAGAATGTTTATAATAATATAATATAATGATAAGTAATAAAATACACTTCAATCATTTTTAGAAATGTCTGTCTGTCTCTTTGTTTGTGTATGCATTACTCCCAAAGTACTACGCTTAAGATAAAACAGCACAAAAAAATAGTAGAGCATATGTCCGAGATACAATTATTACAATTACTCAACTCTATGAAAAATTATTATAATATGAACGACGGCGCGAGTAGGTAGGTAAGTAAATGCATTTCAGTCTCATTAATAAACCAGGGTATTTTATAGTATATCAATATAAATAAATCTAATAATATAGAGGTCTGTTGTTGTCTAAAAAACTATTGAGTATATACTCAACCATGTTTTTTAATTATTTTATTTTTACTAATAAAAAAATACGTGATAATCCTCTAAAAAAATCACCATCTCTTAAACGACACAAACGAAGTGGTGAATATCAGCAAGTATTACATAAGTTTATATCCTAACTAGTCTTACTTATAATATTATAAATGTGAACGTGAGTTTGTTTGCTTATTTAAATTTCACACCTAAACTACCCAACCAATCGTCGGATAATCTCGCATGCATATTATCAGGGGTACAAAGAAGGATACGATAGAGTACCTCTCATCCCGAATATAAATACTGTTCCCGAAAAATGAAGCAAATCTACATTACAGCGCGCGAAGTCACGACAAAAAGACATTCTATACCCATTTTTTTTTAATAATAGCACGGCAAAATGACTGCACTGTGCCTGACGGTAAGCACAGTATAATTCAAAAACAATAGCGACCACCGAGTGACACACTATCCATCGCCGGTCGCCGCTGTCATGCTGGCCTGCGAAAAGCTGGATATGCACAAGCTGATCCCGAAACGCGACCCACAAAAGCAAATCACTATGACGGGCTTTTTCGACATATACATGGTGGCTGCGACCCAGACAGGCTGTAAAACCCTACAACCCCGCTTTCGCCATTACCTTCAGCAGGATGCACCACGTGCAGGTAAAGTTAGCTTGGCTGTCTCAAATCTTAGATGTTATTTGACACCCCTTATACCCGTTGAAAGTTACAAATACGTGCTTGAAACAATAAGTATCTTACTCAAGTTTTTTACTTTATTTAATTATGCGTTGTCTATCATTTATTTTTAATTTCATCTAGTTCAAATGCTAATACTTCCTTTTGTACATGTTATATCAAATAAACCAAGTAATTGGTGTTACCACAATTCAGATATTTCTAGCTTTACCTTATGCGTTAAATAAGCCTGTTTAAGCTATAGATAGTGGCAAATCGTGGCAATAGGTTACACTTGAAAATATTATACTCTTTCCGCCTATTCAGATTTTACATTTTACATTCTGAACCCGCGTTCTTTAAGCCACAACAAAAGGTGGTGGTACAATTGAATGTTATAGCTCTATTATCTTAAAGTATTTATTCTCTTAACATTTTTGATATTGATTGGAAATAATAACATAAATGCTGAATAAGGAGTAGAGTTGATAAATTCAGAAGGCGAACTAAATGCGCATAAAATGTCGAAATACAAACTGGTCACGAACACAAATATGTTAAAATGAATTCACTAAACTTGGACAGCAAAAAGAAAATCTATATATATAAAAAATGATGTTTATGTACATGTTAATGTAGACACATTTTAGTAAATATAAAGATTGATTATATTAGCGCTTTCTCTTTTCCACAAGTCCAACATAACCTAACCGGATAGTGAGTTCAAGCATCATGTCAAGCGGGTTATAATGTCTAAAAGCTGTTATAGGGTAGATCAATATGTGAACGATGGTGACCTCTAGAACTGACACCCTCCTCAGTGCATCCACCAAAAATGAATGAAACTATGTTGTTTTTAAAATATGTATCATGAAAAAAATAACTAGACCAAGTTTCTTGCCGGTTCTTCTCGATGCCTGGGTTGTTTTCTAAACCGGTGGTAGCTTTGACATTCTTAAGCACCTTTTCAGGGCATTTTTTTAACGTGGAGAGAAAATCCATCATGGACTGTCAGGCCCCCGAGGGAGGGGCTGAGCTGAGTCGACCGCCACCTGCGTGCTAGGACGCAGCTGCGGGTGCCTTTCGGCGACTTTAACCGATTAAAATTCCACGACAACCTACGCCACACTCTGGGGGGTGTCACGGGGTGCTTGAGCAGGCTCTGCAACACCCTCCGGCGGCAGGCGTTTCCCACGCAACACTCGACTGAGGCAGCCCGGTTGCAAGACTGCCTCCCAGCCCGCCGAACCCGTGCAATGGGAGGTCAGGGCCCCCGCCCCTTCCCCTCTGGGTTCAGCCGGCAGCGGAGAGAAAAACCCCTCCGCCGCCGCCCCCATACTGATTTTTTATCGAGGTTTACTCCTCCTCCGCCTCAGCCACCCTGAAGTCCCCTCCGGCCTACGCTAGCCTAAACATCCCCCCCATCCCTCGCTTGTAACCCTACCCTGCCTGTCTCAAACCCTACGCCCTCCAACCCCCTGGCCTTGCCTACCCACTAAGTAGGTAGGCAAGCCAGAGGTTACCTAATCAGCTTCCCTTCCCGTTCCCCCACCCTTCAATCCCTATCCCTACTAAACCTACCTACACACACCCTACGCCCACCTATCCACTGGTCTCGCCTACTTACGCGGTAAGTAGGCAAGCCAGAGGTTTCCTAACCTTCTCCCTCCATTCCTACGTTGCCTACCTTTTCAGGGCCTAAATTAACTAAAGTTTTTTTGATTTGATAGAATTAAGGTCACCCCTTCGATTACTAAACGAATGGTGGTGAAAGTTCGAAATAATCGATGATCTGTGATCATCCAGGCTTTTAGCATTAAGGGTTGGTAAATCTCAGGTTTTACTGGAAAATCTTAGAATTTACCATAGTTCGTGCTTTTACAATAACGTATATGAAATTAATGAATTCGAACAAAATTTGACCGACCACTGTGAGAGTTGTTACATATAAGCATTTCTTTGAGGCTTTTATGCTATCCATGTTACTACAGCTTGCCTCTAGGTGCCGCTGCGACATATCTCTTTTTGTACCATTCAACCGATAGTTGCATGTAGAAATTAGTATGTATGTATACGGAGAAAATTTTCACAATATCCATTTTTCTGACTCAATTATTTATTATAACAAACATATAGAGTCACAGGTATTCATATATATAAAAGGAGAACTGACTGTCTGAATAACATATCAACGCATAGAAAAACTAACTAGGCCCGTGAAAACTTGCACATGGGTGCCTTCTACACTGTAAATCAGTATTAAGGAATTTAAGAAATTCAACGCCTAAGGTAATGGGAAAAGAGATGATAGTGTAGCTTGTTGGCTAGTAAGGCAATCTATGCACAATGGCTACTTGTAAAAACCACATTGGATGTTACAATTTTCCCTTTGACGGCAGCTTGGTCGACATAATAAAGAAACATTATGAAATTAATATTATATTCTAACATCAGGACAGCAACGCACTTGCGACTCCTCTGGTGTTAGTGTCTATCGACGGTGGTGATCACTTAACATCAGGTAACTCAACTGTTCGTTTGCCTCCTGTGACAAAAAAAAACATCCGTTATGTTTAACACCGAAAACTAGTGAACACGCCGACACGTGTTTTCAACTCTCCAACATTATGTTATCAAGTAATCACAATGTAACATTATGTACTCACAATAATCGCAACCAAACAACGAGGACCGAGGCTGCGGTGACCCCGACTTTTTTTTTCGAACTGACTACACTATTGACCTAGCAAGGTCTAAACAGCTTCACCGGGCTGCTGGTGACCCAGACGTGATCCACAAAAAGAATATGTATGATTTTCAATTATTATTCCATCAGGTTTTTTTTAATATATTTAGGATATAAAATCTAGAGTCGAAAATAATTACTGTTAGCATTTCACATGCTACAGTGACAATATCTAGACACACCAACACCTGTGTTTACTATACCGACGTAACTGACAACGCAATTAGTAGGTTCATCCATCGGGTCATGGCCGATCCGGCGCGGGACATTGTGGATTACAATTAAAAAATAGAAATAAAAAAAAAAAATGAAGCCGCCATAAAGGAAATAATCTCAATGAAAAAAATGTAAAGTAACTTAACGTAGGAAATGTATATATGTAAATGTATATCGAATAGTTAAGTAAAATAATAACAATAGTTGCTGACATTTTAAACGATTTTTTACCAAGATTAACAAAATTAACAACAGCAGAAAAAAGGTGCGGACCAAGAGTCAGTAGAAGAGAAGAAAAAAAAATTACTGTACGAAGCCGCGGAAAATTGCTAGTACCGTATATAGAAAACTCATTCTGTTAACATTCAAGCAATTTAGTAATCCAAACACGCAGCGTTTTGTTCTTTCATTGGTTAATTTATATACGTAACTGAAGTAAATCTAAGATAGAGAAAGGTGAACGTTGTTTTTTCAAGCCCGGCCTCTAACAAAAGACGCTTGCTTAAGATATTCTTTTGTGCTTTTTAGTTAAATTTATGCTCCATTTTCAGACACGAATTTTATATAATAGTGAATCGTTTCAATTGTTACTTTAATTTCACCATACATTTATTTAAAATTATTAGATAAAAACTTGACGTGATATGAATATTTATGAGATCCGATGCGGTAAATGTTCAAGCAGATAAGCATAAAATTCGATATCCAACAACCGAGGTTTATTTCAAACAATTCACACCAATCTAATGGAAACAGGTATAATTTATAATGAAAATAATAAAGAACAGAATCAATAACGCCAATGCATTATGTTACTCTCATACAGTTGTAGTTAATAATGAGTAGATAGATAAATACCGAATTTAATTCAATTTGTGCGAATACCGCGCTTACGATGCGTCATCTCAGCGCATTATCTGTTACTAGGAGAGTATTCATATTTGTAGACAATTCCATATATTTCAGACATTTGTTGTTCAAAACTAGTTCATTTAAATAAAAACAGGTCTTAACAATGTAAAATTAAATATTTCCCAATTTTGTTTTCACTGTATTCAACAAAAATTATAAAATATTTAGGGATGAGTCTGTTTTTAACAGGCTTATTGGCGTCGTGAACAGGATCTACAATCCTATTATTTCACTTAATTTTGACTAACAATCACACACTAAACTTGAATAAGCAATCGGGTATTCATCACGGATTATTATTTAAGCAACAAATCTATTAATCCGAGCTTGCGAGAGTGGAATACATAAATCAATTAACCCGAACAAGACGCGCCGTGTTGAGGCCCCGAGCCCATTTCGGGAACCGGTGCCCTATTTTGGCGACACCGTCCCCTCGGGCCATCGAATCGTCTCCGGTTTAATTCAAATATTACTTGTGGAATAGAAGTACCAGTGGGGCCAGTACGTCGGCGGCAAAATGCTTGTTGAAGCAGCACTCGACAACTTATATGTTTGTCAGCACTTTTGGAAACATATAAGCCCGTGTAGAACTACAGACAATTCTGTTTGCAAATCTTGCGAATCATAATCCTGTCTTTGAAACGAAATTCTAACGTTTGAAATTAGTTATAAGAACTCGAATTTAATGCTTGTTTTGATGAAGATGGACTTGAATTTTAACATCTTTTTACCGCAACTCACAAATTTCAGTACCTGTTTTAACTTTTGTGTCTTAACGAAAAATATTTAAAAAAACAAAAAAATCTTACACTCAACATAATAATACGCTTTTAAAAATAATCATTTAAATACAGGAGAGTTAAAGCGAAGGAAAATTGAATTTGTTAAAATTTTTACAGAGGTTGGCTGGCTTTCAAGAGCGCTTGTAAAATAGAATTCTTTTACAGCCCATCAGGATAACATGAATAGGATTTGACATCTATAGGAGTTATTGAATGACATACAATTATCAAAATCGTCTCTCAAGCACCGTTTATAGCTTTCGGGGTTAACCGTTATGTTAACATTGCAACGGGTGATTTATTTCATAGAAGTACTCGATGAACACTTTTTAGACCGTTATTCATACAAACATTATTTTTATGCTGTATTCATTTCCACATTTCCAAAAGAAATATTCTAATTCTAATATTAGCATTATGTTTTCACTAAATTATGAGGAAATATTACTAATAAAATCACTCAACTATGCTCCTTTTATAACGCCAGCCTTACAGATGTTCAACACGCTCCCGCTTGCACTCCGCTAATAGACTAGCCGTTTTTATAGCCTCCTGGGTATCGCGACTCATTCTATATTTACATAAAACCAATTACAGCGCGGGTCATCGTCTCACATTACTGCACTCTCGTGTCCAACTACTGGGTCTCGTCATTTACACTGCGTAATTATATTGACACAGCTACAAGGAAGATTCCACGGGATTTATAGCAATTTTAGTAAACGTTAAATAATCTGAACCTATCTAATCCGAAAAAATAAATTGCCTAATAATAAATTATTGTAGGTGGTAGAGCCACGCTGAAGCTACTACTGGTTTCAGCATGAATGGATCGGCTCGCCCGGAGTAGTACCACCCTCTCACAGAAAACCGACGTGAAGTGACAGTGCTTGCATTGTTGCGTTTCGTTCGGTCAGTGAGAATCAAATCAAATCAAAAATACTTTAATCAGTTTAGGCCCTAATAAGGCACTTATGAACGTCAAAGACTACTACCGGTTCGGAAAACAACCCAGTCATCGAGAAGAACCGGCAAGAAACTCGATCGGGTACATTTTTTAAACATATATTTCCAATACATTATACAATGATTTTAGTGGATGCACAGAGAGGAGTCAATTCCAGACATCACTATCATTCACATACTGATCCACTCTATAATATCCTTTTGAAACTAAAACCCGTTTGACATGGCGCTTAAATTTACAGTCCAGCAAATCGGTAACATGCTTTGGGACTTTATTGTAGAACCTAACACTATTACCTAAAAAACTATTACTGGTTTTGCTAAGTCTGAAACATGGGACCACCAGTTTATTACAGTTTCTAGTATTTAGATTATGCCGGTCTTTTACTAAATTCAGTTTTTCAAAGTTTTTCCAGATATACATTAAATTATCAAGATTGTATTGGGAGGGCAGAGTTAAGATACCGAATTCCTGGAATTTGGTTTTTAATGATTCGCAAGGTCCCATATTATGTAGTGCCCGAACTGCCCGTTTTTGTAATAAAAATATCGTGTCAACCTCAGCAGCCGTAACCCATAGAGCGCCGGAGATCCATCTCATCTTCCCCCCTACCCCTTTCCCCACTCCTCCCTCCCCCAAACACAGGCTGGCAACGCACTTGCGACTCCCCTGATGTTGCTAGTGTCTATGGACGGTGGTGATCACTTAAGATCAGGTGACCCATCTGTTCGCTTGCCTCCTTTTGACATTAAAAAAAAATCAATTTATCTACTGGTCAAAACCGCATGAAAATCCGTTCAGTAGTTTTTGAGTTTATCGCGAACAGACAAACAGACAGACGCGGTAGGGGTCTTTATTTTATACTATGTAATTATTAAGGGCTTGTTTTTGGTCTGACATATCTTTTTAGAAGTTAAACTAGAAGTGTAGGGGGGGGGTATCACGTGAAAAAAAATCAAGTTGGTAAATAACAGACACCTTTATTTATATAAAGACTACCTGTGCCCGCGACTTCGTCCGCGTGAAACTTATGTAAAAAACAGTGATGAATAAAGTTATCTGAATGTATTAAATCTAATTACTACATACTTTTCTCTCATACTTAAATCGTGTTGTCATTAAAATTACAATTACTTTTGATAGACCGAAACGATTTTAATGAAATGGAGATTAAATGTTACTCGAAAGTCGAAGGATTTGAAAGGTTTTATCATGAACGTAGTATTTTAACAGTGATCCGTGTTCGTACAAAGCGACAGAAATACATTTCTAAAATTGATTGAAATGTATGTTATTACTTATTCATAGACGCCTGCAACAATTTTTGAAGTTATACTTCTTTTGGCGCGTTAGGGAAAAATTATGAGGGAAATTTTTACGATGCGCGCGCACACCATCACGAAAAACCCACACCCTATAGATAGCTACATATAATCAATTTTTTCTATTGTTAGTGTCGTTTTTTCTACAAACGTAGAATAAGGCAAAAGATAAAATTTTTGAAAATGTTTTTATCTTGTTACGCCAAAGAAGTATAACTTCTAACGCGTGTACATAAATACACACACACTATTTTTACAAAAGTCTAAAAAGTATAAACGCGTTATATTTACTTTCTTATTATATGTATAGATTACTATAAACAAGCTAGATAATAGAATTATTATTAAAGTCAATTTCTGTTCCAACTCAAGTAACCGGTAGCAAAGACTTATAATACTAATGACATGAGAAAATTAAATTAATGACATACGCCCGGACGTGATGCGCGTCACAAACGTGAGACCAGCTTTAGGGCCGGTTACCTGCTGAGACTCTAAAAGGTAACTATCTAAAGGTAACTAAAACGTTAATGTGTCAATACATTTGTTTTTACCGGGTATTTGCCGATACCCTTACCGTTATGGCCCGAGTATTGAGAGTTGCATACGTTTCCCATGTCTAGTACCTTATAAGAACCAATACAATGTAAGGATAATGTAGCATCAGTTAAATTAAACGCCGGTTGCTATCAAATTCACTGATCGACAGGAAGAAAATGTAAAAACAATGATTTTTTATATGTCTGTCATGCATTTGTATTTACCATTTTCAGGGCATATTTAAATTCATCTAATCATAGTTATATTACATTCATTCTTAATCTTAATAAAAGTTTAAAGATGCTTCATGAAAGTGTTTTAGTAGTAACGAAATCAAAGATCAAAAGAGACAACAAGAATATATTTTTTAATTAAGTTTATAACGCATTAATTGTTAGCAATCGTACATTTTGCATTGTAAATTTTCATGCACGGTGAAATATCTTCTATTCCAATAATCACAAACAAGTCTGTAGTAGATTGAAATATAAAAAATAGATTATACTTTACTACGTAATTATGTTCCATATGTTAATTATTATAAGTAACCTTGGGGCAAACTTCGCGTAGCTTTAACTCTTACATAAATGCATACCGTTGCCAATTGTCTACATTTCACTTCCATTTCGTTGTATTCAAAAGCCTGAGACCAGACTAGGCCCTCCTCGCCAGCGGCTCAATCATAGGTCCGTTCCCTCGGCCTGGAGCCCTTGAGAGCGTTGCTCGCGCCATACAGTGACACAAAATCATACATCACGTCAACAACATTACACATACCACCACACACGTCCACGCATACACGCTTACACATGAAAGTGGAAGGGTTTTATTGTTTTCCCTTATCGAACTGAAATAGTTAAGAAAAAATATCCGACACAAAATACATATAAGATTTATTGAGGTATGTATGCTTGGTACATATGTATTTCAATAACTCATATAGGTATGAATATGTAGCTTAGCTTAGGTCAGCTCAGTTAGGTCGCGAATTGCATGAATCTGGCAACAACCCAAGTCGAGGTGTGCCGCATCACCTGCCGCATCAACCTGAAATCAAGCATTTCAGGGTTAAGGCCCGAGCTGTCATGGCCGCTGGATTGATGACGCAATCAATCATCGCGGCAATCATCAAGTATAAAATTGAAAGCACATACTTGTTTGTAATACCTGTACCCCTTCAAACCCTTACCGATACTGAACCATGCCAGCAGTGCAATCCGAAATCACTCATAGACTGACGATCGAACTGGAATATTAGTTTAATCTTTCCTACTAAGTGCTCTACACTGGAACACAGAAGTGTCCATGATAAAGCTATGGGCACAACCAAATATCCATTTTAGTCAAAGTGTAAAAAAGAAAAAATTATGCTACGTTCTCGCCTACTTCAATTGTTCAATTTGCGTATTGGTTTTCGCTTACTTGCTTTGCATAAAATGATATATATAAATAAAAAGACGAAAGTCAATTTTATTTTCATTATACATTTCCAATAGTCTGGCATAAACTTATTCGAAACAAGTATCTCCGAAGAATTTATTTTTATTTATTGCAAGTCGAAATATATTTCAGACGCTTTTCTCTTACACTGGTATAAATAATGTTGTTTGCAAAGTTAAGGATTACGTGTTTCAAGTATCTAATATGTAGCGAAAGTGGAATCATTATTTATATTCACTAGTCATAAAAGCCATATATCTAGAGATAATAATAAAAAAATCACTGTTATTATTAGTTTTGGTTTACGTAACTAAATCTACAAAAAAGTTTTAAAATAAATATATGCATTTGATTAAGCAAATAGCATCAATGAAAATAATTCATAACGAATTATCGAAACCGAGATGAATGGAAATGACTGAATGAATATTCGAATGACGCTTTAATCTACATTTCTTTCATACACTGGCGAATTTAACACTACAAGCCTTATTTTTTAAAGCTAGACTGTCTTATAGTGTCTTATAGTAGAATCAAAAGAGGACATTTAACAAAATTAATTAAATCAATTTTTTTTTTTACTTTGGAGATATAAATAAAAACACCTCGCCATTTCGTCTTCGCTAAATTAAAATATAAACTTAATAACAATAAAATATAGTCCAGCGTCACCTAATGATGTGCGTTACATCAAAATAATAGTAATTTCAACTTATAGAAATGTTTGGCTAAAAGTATATTTTCAGGGAAAGTTATGGACAACCACACAATATGTCACGTCTACGAACATTTCTCAGTTTCAGATTACGTTACAATATTTTCCTTAAACGTCGGCCGATTGTGTTACTAATAATAATATTACTTATAACTTCAAACGAGCAATTCTTTTATACATATACATTAATTTATTTCGTGTATCTCAGAAACGATTCTAACGATTTAGAATAAATGTTGTATTTTAATTAGATGTTGTTGTTAAGATTAACAATATAAGTGTCTTACCTAAAATACTATTGCTTATTAAAATATTAATAATTATTTATATATCTGCCATATACTGCACAGCGCCATCTCGCATTTTTTTGGATACTTTCATTCATGATAAATGGTACCCCAAAATTTTGTGAAATGGCGCTGTACAACATTATCTAAATGTAGATTCCTGTATGGATTACATCCAATAGCAACAATACAATTATTATGCTAACAAAACGTGCGAAGCTCTCTTTCCCATGTATTTAATACTTATAGATGAATCTCAAAAAAAAAAAAAAGATGAATTTAAAAAAAAAATACACGACAAGGTTAGTATAGAAACACGGCTATCTGTCAAGTGGTGTTGTAGCTTATGTAGATAACATTGTAAAGTTGTGAATAGAGTTAACTGTTAACTTCAGTTTAAACAAACATGGTAACCCTACCGTGTAGATGATCAAACAGGACAAAAAGCAGCACGACGGTATCACTAATGACTCGGACACAATCGCCTTACCGCACCGTCGTTAGAGCGAGCCGATTTGCCAGACAGTCGCGACTAATTCGACAAAATCCCACCCGTCGAATCATTTGATAGAAATGATAGAAAAAGGTCAACATCACATTAAACCGTTTGAACTTATTTTTGTTTCTCTATAAACTCACTTTACCAATTATTTACCATAGAATTTCGCAAATATTTTTTGACGAATTAGTAGTCTGGTGAAGCTGATAAGACCTTGCTTGGTCAATAGTGTAGTCAGTTCGAAAAAAAAATTTTTTTTTTCATGAATTACTGCTTCACTGCATAAGGACGGAAAAGTGAATTAAATTTAAAGCAAGCACAATACAAATATCCCAATTTTTAATCACAATCATAATTGATCTCAGGTGACCAAGTTCCCAAAAAAAGGTTAAAGTTAAATTGTATACTGTTAAAAGCCTAATTTATTATTTTTAATAATTAAAAGCCTAGAGCCTAATCCTAATAATTAGAATAAGAAATAGTAGTAATCGTCAAAAAATTGGAACAAAATTAACAAATATTATAAATTATATTTTTGAGTTGGATAACTTCGAAACCAGTCGGTTTATCACAAAAATATAAGATAGATTTTTTGTAGAGCGTTCAATTTTATATAAGAAAATGATTTGGTCTAACCATTTTGATGAATCATTAAAGAGTTATATAATTCTAAACTCAAAAATACAAGCTTTCCCATGTATTTCATATGGAAAATTTAAATTTACCGTGCGGCATATCTTATTAATATTAAGGGCTGTAGCTTTCCCGGGATTTTTTTTTCATCATTTCCAACAATATTTTCGATATATTTAAAAGAGAAAAAAATAGTCGATTTTTTTTAATCAGTCTAATGGCTAAGCAGTATATTACTTCAATAATATATTCAAGTAAGCATTTAATAAAAAAATAATAATAGTCAGTAGTTAATTCACTTTTTTATAAAATTACTTCAATTCAGACGGAGTAATAGCATAATACATAAAAGCATACTACAATAATTACCATAAAACGACGATTAAGCGTTACTATTTAATATTTTCCAGAGTAAATGTTATTGCAATAAATTTATTAATCACATATATTTTCATGTGCCAAACCGTTCATCATTGCATAGTATAAAACAAAGGCCCCTACCACATCTCTCTGTCTGTCTGTTTACGATAAACTCAAAAACTACAGAACAGATTTTCATGCGGTTTTCACCAGTGGATAAGGTGATTCATGAGGAAGGTATATAATTTGTCAAGGATTTTTTTTTTATCAGGGCGGGACAACGTCTGCCGGGCCCGCTAGTATTGTATAAGAGAATAGACCTATGCGTCTACTGCTTGTAAAATAAATACCGGTGAGCCATTAAACAGAATCACTAAATCATTTTTTTTTCTTAATTTTTTAGGGATTTTTGCCATTTCTGATATGGTAGTCCCATGGTAACCTATATCTACTAACAACTAAAACTCATAATTCTAAAAGTAAATAAATTGATTTGTTAGGGAACTTAAATAAACAACTCAGCGTTTTTAGAAGAGCTCGAATAATCATTTTATTGACATTGAACTTTTTTGACTTCACTAGCTTTGTTTAAGAAAATTTTAAAACTCGAACCAAAATAACAAATTTTGTTATTAAGTCTGCAAGTGTGGTATGTTTCGAAGGTTTGATCGTTGCTTTATGTTTTTTTTTAACTTAATAGTATACTTTTCAGTTAACCTTGCTAGTTACTAATCATTTTTGTATTTTATTTTAATTTCTGCCTTAAAATGATTTGTATACTTAATATGTGGGTGGACCGAATTGTTCTCAAATATTTTTTTTTAAATATAACGTATACGTATATTTGGGTACAGTTGTTTGTTGCCCTTAATGAATAACAAACCTTATAACAAAAACCCATATAATCTGATAAATGATTTCATACATTATATTTGATACTTTGTTTCGGTTTTCTGTCTTCTCATATTACGTTACTAAAAATGTAATTTACGAACGTATCGTTCGTTTCAGAATGTTTTTTTGAGAATAAAAAAAATATATTGTACATTCCTTTTTGCTAAGTGACAATAAACGACATCGTCGATAAACTAGATTATATCCAAAATGTACTCAATAACATGTCAGAAGTCGACAGAATAAAAAATCTTAACGTACAAAGCGATGACACACGAGAGAAATGCGATGAAAATAAGAAAAAGTCGAATGTTGACGCCTCAGTCCCCGCGCCACTGAGCGTCAGTCAAGCGCACTGACTTATAGAACAGCCAATGTCGCCCGCGTCCTCATTGTTACCTTTAACCGAACCCCGTTAATATGAAATTCAATATTAACATCGTACAAACTGGATACATCCTAATTAATATTAAAAATCTGAAAGTTAGTATGATTGTTGTTGCGCTTTGACTATTCAACCAGTAAATGAGTTATTAGTAAGAACATTAAACGAATTTCGCTTAAAATATTCCGAAAATATTGAAGATTTTTTTAAAATAAATACTATAAAATGGGCAAATAAATAATGCTTTCGATACAGATCAACGACATACATTATCAATTTTATGTGTAATGTGTATGTATTCGAATAATAACTTGAGGTGTTATATAGAAGAAGACCCTTTACACGAGGATATAGATTAACCCAGTTTAGTAGTTTCTGAAAAAAAATGCACACATACGAATATACTAAAACAAGAGATAACCTTGCTTTTTTAAGTCAGTTAAAAATCTTTATCTGCCCTCTGTTTTACCATAAACGAATTAAACTATTCACTTATTTTCGATTCGCTTCTGTAATAACTAATTTAATAATTAAATATTGTCGTTTTAACAAATGTTATAGTAGACAGGTTAAACCACAACAATAAGCCAACAGCAGGTTCAACCGTCGATAACGACGCGTTTAAAATTACTTTTTGTTGCTTCAGTTACTAATATTTCACACGTTCGATTAGTAATTTCAGATTTTACTTAGTTAGGTACACGTCCCGCAAATAAATTGAAACATTTTGTGTTGCAATAAGACGTGAGACGCGGCAACGGCCAAGCAATTTCAGATGGGCGTGCAGAGTAACGTCCATTATAGCATTTAATTATGAATTTCCGCAAAACAACGCCTTCATCGATGAAATGTCAGTATAAAAATGTCTCGGTAATACGTAAGTTTTGTCCCATCACTCAGAATTGAACTTATAAAAGCTTTAATATATTTACATGTATTCTACACACATTGCCAAGTGAATTCGAACAATATTTGGACGATACTCGTGCGTATTCGTGTGGAAAACGAACAAACGCTAGTATTTATTGTTCAATATTTGATCGATTCGTTATATTTATATTTTATCTTTGCTCTTTTTTCAAATGAAACGTCTTATCAAATGTTTACTCTATAGTTAAGGTGAATATTCTTTTTATTAAGTTAACTAGTATGTATTTTTGTTGAGGTACTAAATCAATGTATTCTATTCCATATCGATCATCAAATCGATATCGGTCGTTATGTGATATATAAAAATTAATGTTGTTTGTTAGTATTTTATGAGCTGCTTGGTTGAACAGGTAGTTTAAAGCATAGTACAATTATGTTACAATAGGTGACACGAATGTACTACCAACAATGTCTTTGAAATAGAAATTTTATAATATTTTACTACCTTTCAACATAATCTAAAAATTGACAATTGGCAATCAACGGAGCAATAAACCACATACCCATGTTTGGTTATAAATGAGTATGTGAGTTTGTTCGTTATACCTTCACGTCTTAAATCCCCAATCGATCATCATGAAATGTTGCATACACGTTGTTAGAAGTACCAAAGGGAAAGGGACATAGGGTACACATCACTCGCAAAAAAATGCAACGTTCCCGAAAGACAAGTCTAAAGGTAATTTACGCGAGTGAAGCCTCGTGCAAAAGCTAGTATGTTATAAATATTAATGCTCATGGTAAAAATTTCATAGTTAGTAAGATGAATCAACGATACGTGACTTAATCAAAATGACCAGACATCAACTATAAAACCCGCCATAATTACACGTGTATTGTCGCGTTCTGGGATCAGTCAGTGTCTATATATAAAAAAATAACTGAGAGACTGACATTAACGCACAGACCAAACCATTGTACTCCGATGAAATTGTTTACAGTTTCCTTTTAGGCCTTGCCAGGCCAATAGCGTAGTCAGTTCGAGAAAAAAAATCAAATCCTTCAATTTAGGGCCGTAAAAAATTGCACGCGGGTTTCTTTTACACTGTAGGTGAGCATTAAAATGTAGCATTTTGTAGGTGGTAGAGGCACGATGAAGCTATTACCGGTTTCAGCATGAATGGGTCGGCTCGACCGGGGTAGTACGACCCGACCTACAGAAACACCCACGTGAAGTAACAGTGCTTGCATTGTTGCGTTTCGTTCGGTCAGTGAGAGCGCCGGAGGCCCACCTCCTTTCCTCCTTTCCCTTTCTCCTTTTTTCCCTACCCCTCCCCCATACACAGGCTGGCAACGCACATGCGACTCCCCTGATGTTGCTAGTGTCTATGGACGGTGGTGATCACTTAACATCAGGTGACTGTTCATTTGCCTCCTTTTGAAATAAAAAAAGACAGAAGTGAAAACTCAAAACAATGAAATAAATGTGTTCTCTTTTGAATTTTCATATTAATTATAGTTTGAATGATAATATATAAAGTCGGAATTTTTTATTGAAATTATTAACATTAGTGTGGTTTTCATTTCCATTGGTACTCGTATAATAATTATATATATATACATTTTTATAAAGTCTATTAATCCATTATACGTATGAACTGCAAAATATCAATATTACATGTACACACTACTACTATGCCTCACCGACCTATACCGGTCATGCTTACGTAGCATGTCATGACGCGAAATTATAAATTTATCTCCTGCCAAAAATACCGCTCAGCGCGCTTAAAGCAGTTGTCACTTCAAAAAAAGTTTAATCTGTCAATACAAAAATACATTAACGAGAATGCTATCTGGGTACATAATTCGCTTGTAGGTGTAAAAATTCAAACTTCATTAAGCGCCGGACAAGGGGAAACAATCCCATCATTGCACACAAACCGAATAACCAAGGTCTGCAGGCGGATTTCGATCGATATCTACAGGTGCGGACTTACACACTGCGATTTGGAGTTCAAATTAAATTATAGTTATATATAGAATTCATATATATACTCGTACATCAGGGAAGTTACTATTGACCTGCGTACGTACTATTTACTATACCGGGAAAGATACTATTGACCTGCGCACGTACTATTGAATATACCGGGAAAGTTACTATTGACTGGCTATTATTTACCCCGTTCTGAGACACCGTTGGTTAAAGTTATCGGCTGTTCATGCATCTTGATTATTATTGGCTGTCAGCTTTAGCTGAATGTCTTAACAGGCGACCGATGATAAGGTACTGGGCATCCTCGCTCAGACAATTAGGCTAGTCGCATCTACGGATAATTCATCGTAACTATATTCAGTGTTGCATTTCTGTATCGGCTGACGTTTCATTTGATTGTTGTTGGTGGATCGAGCGATCAAATCACAACCATGACGTCACTATGAATGACATCATATTTTCAAATAGACGCCATTTTATCTTCACCCCGACATATACAATTCATATAAATAATGAAAATACAGTTATTTGAAACTTAATCACGTCGAAACTATGGAGGCGGAGGAAACTATGATCATTAGGCCGATTACCATTGTATAATTAAAAAATTACTTAATACACAGTAAAGTTTATCAGTTAGTTAAAATATAACATACGTAAAAAATTAAATTATGAGAACATATCCTGTGTGCTTATAAAAAAAATGAATAGAGAAGGCTAGAGAATAGCTGCACTTCAAATTCAGATTTTCAAATTGATCAGATTAACAATTACATAACTTAGCGATTTCTATAAATAGTTTTTTTTAACTATTCATTTCTTTAAATATCTGGCAGGGGTCGGACCCTCTCAATTCTACTCTGAATGCGACCGCAAAAGAGCTCATTGTGTTGGTCAAACAATGAACGTTTAAACAAAGGAATGCGAACCATAATGCCCACGACAGTGGCTTATCGGTGTCGTCCAATGTTGTCGCAAGTACCAAATGAAATTGTAATTTTCATGTAAATATATAAATGAAGACATCGTGATAATCCCTGTAGAGAAGGATCGAGTGTCAAATAAGTAAAAATAAAAAAAATATATCAACAACTATGCAGTAATTTTTGCATGACTCGTACCAACGACAGACCTCTATCATTATATGAGTATATTTTTTTATTTTTTTTCGAACTGACTACGCTATTGATCTGGCAAGGTCTTAACAGCTTCACCGGACTACCGATATATGCGTATAAGTTTATGCTAGTACTACTATTACTGCATAGATTTTGATTTTATTTTTACTTCTTAGACACTCGGCCCTTATCTAAAAAATATAATGATATCTTCATTTAGTATAAAGTTATTAAGGCTTTAAAATATATTACTATGATTTTTGTAAGCACCACAAAAAACTAAAGAAATATTGTAAGCAAACGTTCGTTTTGCTTTCAATTTTTTTTTAATATCATGCTAGGCACACGAACGTGTGGGTCACGTGGGGAGTCGCAAGTGCGTTGCCAGCCTGTGTTTGGGGCGAAGGGGAAGGAGGGGTAGAGGAGAGGGAAGACGGCCTCCGTGGCTCTCACTGACCGAACGAAACGCAACAATGCAAGCACTATTACTTCATGTCGTTTTCTATTAGAGGTTGTTCTATACATATATGAAATATATTATTAATATAATAATAGACGTAGATGACGTCGCGTAGACCACTTACCGTGATTTTCGGTTATGTACAGTCTCAGTGTTTACCTGATATTAATTATTTTGCCAATACCTCAACTTCAAATATATTTTGAAAAAATGGTTTTATCATCATAGTATAAAGATGCAGTATTTAAGTAGTCAGTATTAGTAAGTAGATAGTATTGTTTCATGCAAGGTAAGCCAAATTGAATCTACGATCTACTTAAATGGGGCAATATCATTAACCCTTATTTGCGTCACATGGACCTCAAATTTCTTTTCTCGCTAACATCAACCTCTTTGCTAAGTCGTCATAGACCCCACGGGGTAAATATATACAACTTTGAGAATCATTATTCTAAGTCATCGAAGTCAACTCTTTTTTCTTATACTTCAATAGATTTACTTGTGGTCGCCTAATGTTAAATTACATTATAGTCTAACATGATAAACACGCTAAGCGTAGAGGAAAACTGACTCACAGGTACAGTTGTCGGAACACACCTATAAATACTTTGCGACAGATTTCCTACTCAAAGGTGATAGCTAAAACGGCATGCTTATAAAAAGCCCTACGACCATGTTTTTTCTTAAACGGTCTTGCTTATTAGACACGGTATCCGAACACGCTAAACGTTTTAAATAGTTCGCCAGAAGTATATATAGATAGCCTTAAGTTGATACGAATATATGTATGTATTATATAAACCTATATACATATATGATAGGCAAGTTTATTATCTGAAAAGAAAAAACAAAGGAGCGTTGACACACAACATTGTTACTTTGACAGGTAATGTAACTTTTGTACCAGCCCGTATTGTCAAAGAAAAAAAGTAAATAAATCTACAAGGTGCAAAAAACTCAAACACCACATCATTTAGACAAGCAGTTGACTATATAACAATGTACGATATGTAATTTACTTTTACTGTTTGACCTTTCAAATTTTCATATTGTAAATGCCGCGCGTATGAACTCGCCGGCGGTTACTAGTCAATTATCGATCTATTATAACTTATCTTGCTTATTAAATTTTAGTTTATAGGCACTAACAGAACGGTAATGCAGTCTCTTAGTAGCAATAATAACGTTTACAAATTTTCTTCTTCACTTCATCCATATCGTTATCAGAATTCAGTAGTATACAAATATGTATTGTAGATTGTAGGTAGAGCCTGGAAGTATGTCGAATAAAGATTTGTATAAACGCTTCGTCTCGTCGATCACATGAAAAAAACTATTTCTTTTTTTTATAACACTAAAGCTCGTCCACAGCTTCTAAACAAAAAAAAGAAATCGATCAACAAATATACGAAAAACGGAACTGAACTTATCGAAACTTTCCTTTCATAGAAACCTTGTCCTGATAATTACACGCACAACCAAAAAAGATTTATATAAATAGGTGCAGCCGTTCTGAAGCGATCCACATACATACATTCAGCAATTGATTTTTATTTATATAGATTTATGTAGTTGTGTTAAGAAGTGTTAATTATAAAGTTATATAAACTTTTTTTATAAATTATATTATTTCAATGTACCTATTTTATATTTAAATTACCTCTAAGCTATCAAATCTCAAATCTATTACCTCGACCAGGTTTAATTTGTTCTAGGAAATGGCTTAATGTTTTTCTTTTGAAGATCTGTCATAAAGTAAAATATTAATTTTAAACAAGTGAAATATAGTACCTTGAGTTTGACAATCTTTATATATAAATTTCTTCTGTGCATGTGTATGTCACTGAACTCCTCCTAAACGGCTGGACCGATTTTCATGAAATTTTGTGTGCATGTTCCAGTGGATCCGAGAATGGTTTATATTCACAATTGGACCAGGTAGGTGGCGCTGCGGTTGAATGTTAGATATATTTTTTATAATCAAGGTAGGACAACGTCCGCCCGGTCCGCTAGTATTATGTAAAAACTAGGAATCAGAATTTGAAGGATGCAGTTACAGTCTTTAATCCAATACTCCAAGTACTCATATGAACCTTTTTCCTTGAAAGATTTAATGAAATATCTACTACAAGCAGTATGGCTAGAGCCATCCTAGAGATATTTATATTTTTCTATTGACAACAATATTAAACATAGATATTATTATTATAGTACAATACTACACAACATACAATAGTATTTTTAAACATCGGTAGTTTTAGTCCGGTGAAACTGTTAAGGCGCGTCAGGTCAATAGCGTAGTCAGATCGAAAAAAAAAAACATTGGTAGCTCCGAAACTATAAACGAAAAGGTACAAACAGTCTGACAACTGTGAACCGAGAATCACATGGGAGTCAATCGGCTGTGAACGCCGCTAACTGTTCCCGTAGGACTGACGGCCTGTTTTCGCGTCGCATTGACCACAACCAGTGACGACAGTTATTCCGTTTGTGGAACTGTCGATTGTTAACAAGCCATACAAGCCGGGGCACACAGATCTAGTACAACGGAAATTTCATTGGGTTATTATTCGTTCTAGGTAATCTAAAATGTATGGGCACGTATTATGATATTATTGAATTCTACTCCGTCGTTCATATAGACAGATTATAAAACAAAGTTGCTTTTCGTATGTCTGTATGTTACGTTATCTCTTCTAAACTACGAAACGGAGTGTAGTTTTAACATCATTTAGAAAATATATTCCGTAAGGTGTATATGTAACACATAGCTCCTTTAAGCAAAAAAATATTTAAGTCGTAATTTACAATATAGTTAATTGTTATTTTGTTTGTCTGATTTCGCTAATAGTTTGAACTACCGATCAAATTTTAAAAAAAAAAACTGTAGCCTATTTGTTGAGGTAAGTTATAAGCTATCTAACGTCATGCTATAACCCTACATTTTAGAGCCATTAATCTTCGGTCAACAATAACTAGATATCGGGTCGACGCGAAAAATACGTCTAGGTAAATAACAGCTCACTTGAAACGTGAGCTTTTATTTTGTTTAGTTTGAAAAACAGCCAATGTGAGCACGTTATACAGTGCCGCATTGTATTAAAAAAATGCAAAAATAATACCCGAAAAAGCAATTTAACGGCCGTAGTATCTTATTTTTCCTAAATACATGTTGAATAAGTTATATACACTTTAAACTAACAAATAATATTAAATTTTGAACAAAATTACCGATTTTAAAATGTGGTACAAATGTTTGGTCCAGACTCGCCAACCACGCCCAAACACGCAGAATAACGGGAAAAAGTACTTTATTCATTGCATCTTAAGGTTGAATTCACACTATATATTGTTTATGTTGTTTGTAATTGACTTTTCATTTGTAATTGACGGAAGTAATTTATTGCTTTGCTTGTTTTAAGTATTAGATAATATTTTGAACATTCGTGACTTTATTACTAGGTGTCATGGTTGTAATTAGGTTGAAGTTAAAACTGTTTCAAAACTTTTTTTTCTCCCTTTCTTAGTAAACAAATAGCTACACATAAGTATATATTTACGCGGACAGGATTTAGCTTCGATTTTGTACGTGACCCTTTATCTAGTTATTGTTGATCGAAGCTCAAACATTAGATTAAAAGGGACGAATAGTCCAACCCAGCCGTGTAGCGCGGTGTGGCGCGTTACATTCAAAGACTGACTTTTATCATGGTGGTGGTACGGTATTTTCTAAGTACACCTGACTATCTACCACCCTCCAGTTAAAAATCTGTCGCCAAGCACCTGTTGGTGTATTCCGTTAGCGGCACATGAGAGCCAGTCCCTTCTAGGTTTGGCGTGTTTACCATCTTAGACCGTGTCGTCATTTCACATCAGGTGAGATTGTGGTCATGCTAAAACCTATAAAGTACAAAAAAAGACCGATAGAGGTAAAATTTAATTGCAAATGAAATCACGACGCATGGCTAACTAATTATAGTTCTACTAAAAAGTCGTGGTGGTAGTACCTACACTAACATTCCATACCGTTCAATAGCACTTGCGGTATAAGAAATTTGTTTTTTACTCACAATATATACATCCAAAAGGTAAAAATAGATTCACTATATTTAAATTACACTACAGTTATCACTAGTAGTCGCTGTGCGTTTGAAGATCTCTTCTGTTTCTTCTTTTTCGTATTCGCCCAGATGTCCAAAATAGGAATCTACTTGCACTGCGGTACGCGTATACACCTTGCAGTAAAAGAGGATGGAAAATTTTGGAAGACTGACGTCATTATCCAACCAATTCGACAAAGTGCGAGGCGAGGTATTTTAGAACATTATCGTTTTCGGTTCCCAGGTCCGATGAGTTATACGTTATTTGTAACAGCGAATTCCAATAAAGGCTCTAACAGTATATTAATAACGCCAACAATAACTATCATGTAATTGTACATCATTTACATCTCAATAATGTAAAGGTGTGAGATTTTGAGTTAAACTATCAACGTTGCTTATTCGCCTCAGCTAGGATTGATGCCCAATTGTTATTCCACTGAAATATGATATTAAAAAGTGTTACATATTATGTTTCTAGTCACGTCGAATAGTGACAATTATATTACTATCGTGATTGTCAACTCAGCGACTGCACAAACAATCCTTTACAAATAACAAAGTAATTAGTTTTATGCAAATAATAGCGACCGCTCAGTCCGTGGGCAAGGGTGCCACTAGGGTTGCTTACCAATTAGTTTTGATCTCTAATCAAAATAACTACGGAATTGTAATAAATAATATCCTCGCAATCCTTACTAATACGTAAATGCATACGTGAATTCGTTACGCTTTTACAATCAACCGACCACAATTTAATTACTTTCACGTTGTCCGGTGTATAGAAAAGGGTACCATTTAATACAGAAAAAATACTGTTCTCAGGGTTAAGTATATAAACAAGGCGACTTGCGAGTAATACTTTAAATATATTAGTCATTTGCCGATCTGGCGAACCGTACCGCCTCAGAATGAATAAATTTTGTGTAATTGTAGTTATTAGATGTTAATCTGCAACATATTTTAATTAATTATATATTTTTTACATTTACAGTTAGGTACACACCAACAGTGTCAACCGTCAACTAAGGAACGCATTTTCTATTTTTTTATTGTTTTAGGTATTAATATTTCGCTCACTTTATATTCTTAGTTTCAGGTGTAACTTTTTCAGGTACACTCGAACAAATAAAATCAAACGTTTTTTATTGCAGTAAGACGAGGTAGCGGTCAATCAGTTCCAGGCGCAAAATAACGCCACCATCAATCAAATAAATGTTGTGTTAACTTATTAACTAAATTAAATTTTTTAAGATAAAATGAATACTCAAAGTTCAATTAATCCACAAAAATCCAAATAATGATACACGAACGGAAAAAAATAATTGAAATCAGTCAATCTGTTCTCGAGATATAATGAAAAATGCTTCTCTCTATAAAATATATGAGAAAATGAATTTTCGTCATAAACCTTTACTTAAAGAATTTTTCTTATATTTTTATAGTTGTTCTGCTATTCGGGGCAGAGACAAATGCAACAAATCAAAAATCATAAAAATCGGTCAAGTCGTTCTTGAGTTATAAATGGTGTAAACCGACTTTCTTTTATTTGAATTTACGAGAACAAATTCAGTACAATATTATTAAGAAATAAAGATATAGTGTTAAAGAACGCTCTGCGTTTTACATTTAAATGGTAAATAAAAAATGTACTGCTTAAAATTTTAATGATAAAACATACAATACGTTCTTCTTCTCTTCTTCTCGATGACCGAGTTGTTTTCCGAACCGGTGGTAGCTTTGACATTCATAAGCGCCTTCTCAGGACCTAAATTAGATAAAGGATTTTTTTTTCTCGAACTAACTACGCTATTGACCCTGCAGGGTCTTCACAGCTTCACCGGACTACTAAGGCGAGCGCTTAAGGCACTCAGCCGACTTGGTTTTTTTTTTTTTGGGTAACATACACAAGGGCGCACGCGCTCCTCGGCTTGGGCTGTTACCTGGAATAAGTCACGTCTAACCTAGCTAATTATTCTAAGCTATTCATACATATATACATTTGTGAACCATACAATCGAAATTGCATGATTCACAAATGAATACGTGTATATTGGAATGAAACGAACTAAAACTATTCGATTCAGTTCGTTGAGGGAAAAAAAACAAAACCCTCCCACCATGTGTATGTATGTGCACGTGTGTGAGAGAGATGATCTCATATGTGTGTTCAAGTGATGTAGGTGAGTCACTGTATCGCGATAATAATATCTCGAGGGCTCCGCGCGGGGGCGACCTAGGATCCCTTCCCACGCGGCGCGGCGGCGAAATAAAGGATATTTTGATTTTGAATAATTTTATAGTCCAGGCGAGCGAAACCACGGGAAGGGCTAGTAATCAGTAATATAATGAAGGCTGTTTATATTAACGTTTTTCTATAAACAACTCTATTAAAGCTAATATATGTTCATAATTAAGCATTAATTTTATACTTTCTTGATTTTCCCTGCGAAACATATTCACATCAAAAGACGTTTTCAAGAAAGCAAACGTTTATCTTTCCCGAACATATTGACGCACCATTTTATCACCTACGCCAACTAATTACCAATTTTCCAGTTAACTGAACGGTAAGACCGAATGATTGACCGGTTTAATCAGGCCAGGAGTGAATGAGGGAATCTTTTCGAGATCCAATGGCGTGAGGAATTGATTGCGTCGAATCAATTCATTTGCGGTGAGCTGGCGAGTTTTTGTTGATCTGTTCGATAGTTTTTGCTGTATCTAACGTGATACGTTTTCAGAATAGTATAACAATACGCTTCATTAAGGATTATAATGTGATTAATCAATATTTTATAGAAAGTGTTTTTTTAGTTTTATTTTCGGCAACCAATCTTCCAAATTATTACTGTCATTGTCGATTACGTAATAATATTACAAGTTTCTTGCGATAATCTCAATGTTCTAAAAAGATGGTGGCCTAGACCTTATTAGAACTTTCCCGGGAGTTCTTGTGGCATCTCAGAATTCATGCTCCGTGGTATTATTTTCCATCCACTTCACCCGTGCACAATAAACTATATTACGTAAAATGGCACCAATATTACCAACATATAGAGTCACATAACACAAGATTATGAATAAAATATAGAAGCCACTACATGAAACACTAAGATCCCGCCAAAAACTTAGCAATACTTTCTTTGTACGTCCCATTTTTTGTTGTAGTTTTCTCCTTACTATGGGAGAGGCAAAGGTACCTAGATTATGCAGCCAAGTCAGACGTCATTTGTAAATCTGTGTAATAAGCCATAAAGAGTTTAGTTTTTACTTACAATCTGTTGTCTGTTAGTAGATATCATCTGTTACTAGGCAATTGATATGTGTAAGTTCCAAAAAAAACAATTTAATTATTAGCTTAGCTATATATAAATCCAAGTAATAGGAAGGTGGCATATAACCTAAAAATAGTAAATAAACGTATATGTGTATACAAAACAAACTGAAATAAACATGTTCGTGATAATAGGTCGTTACCCACTACCCGGGTCGCACCGAAACCACTTTACAACCCCATTCAAAAATAAAATAGAATACCTCGTCATTCAACCAATGCGCGACAAATAGTTGCTCCGTCGACTTTGTTTTTACTTCGACTTTACTATGTTTATAGATGCTGGTAATATATGAAATGTTTTGATAAAATAATTGATCAACACAAAATATGTAAGTAATAATATGTATAGGTAATTAGGTATGAGGTAAAGGTATATATTTGCGTACAAATCAATTGATTTCGTATCGAACTGATGCTAGATCCATCCGACTTCATAAAGAAACACTTCTTAATCTTACTTACTTTACCGAGTTCCGAGTAGGTAGTTCAAAACAAAAATATATTTATTTCTGCATGGATACATACAATCAATGTGTTGTTCAACTACGTTAGAGCCAATATCGCATGTCAAACATTTGAGCCAGCATTACTTTTTTTTTTAACTTTATTTTTGGCAACCTTTCTTTTAGATTATTACTGCCATTGTCGAGTAGTTAATAGTATTACAAGTTCTTCTTCCATTCCATTTTTGGCAACCAGTCTTCTAGCAGACTATTACTGCCATTGTCAAGTGAGTATCGATATTACAAGTTTCTTGATATAATTTCAATGAACTAACAAGATGGTGGCCATCTTGTTAGAACGTTCCGTGGAGTTTTTGTGGCATCTCAGAATTCATGGTCCGTGGTATTATCTTCCATTCACTTCACTTATGCACAATAAACAAACTATATTACATAAAACACCACCAATTTTACCCAATATAGAGTCAAGTAACACAAGATTATAAATAAAAAATAAAATTCACTACATGAAGGATCAAAATCCCGCCAAAAAAAAAAAGAAAAAAAAGAAACCAGCATTACTTTTATGCATAATATTATATAGTTACGCTTCATAATGACAGGGATGTGCGTAGTAGTAAATTGTCATTGTTCATAGCCATAACTGCCTGCATAAATGATTGTTGAAGAACCCTATATCATAGGAAAGACATAATATACTGTCCGGAAAATAGATGCGCACACAGCTTACCTAACGATAGTACAAAAATATTTTTTTATTCAAAACAACATAGAGGCTACCAAAAAGTTTGGGTTCCGGATACGAGATCATGTGTTTCTATTATCGTAAAAAAGATAAAATGAGGTTGGATAACTCGTCGCTGTAAGGGATTACAAATAAAGAGACAAAAATAGATTTGCTGGATCAAAATGAAAACCACTCATAATGCCATATGCCATGTTCCAGAATTCAGAAAAGTAAATCCATTTACAGTGACGCTAGTTGAATACTCGTATCTCAGTCATAAAAGTCCTGGAAAGTCGGTAATTTACGACAATTGATGACTCGACTGGATAGATATCTCTATTTCGTAATATTTCTTTTGCAAGCGATGTCGAATGCTTGTCGAATCGGAGCCCAACGCTAACACAAGAGCCTTGCAAAGGGGTGTATTTCAAAGCCTTCAATTTGTCCCAGTCGTAATTAGACTCAGGCATCCTAACGCTGCTTGCACGCGGCCCGCCGGCGCAATGAGTTAAATTTAATTGCTACCTGACTAACAGTTCTTTGCTAAAGTAATAGTTTAATAAGTAGATGTAGAAATATTGATTAGAAACAATTCATCTTATTTTCTAGTCAATTCTGAATAAACTTTAGAAACTCAAGACAAAATATTACAAAAGTAGAATACATATGGATGAAACTATAGCGGTAGAAAGGTAGTTTTCGTGATATTACTCATTATCCGATACGAAATAAAGACGAGTTGTTGAGGTATATATACTTGGTACACATATATGTTTCAACAACTCATATATGTATAAATAGCTTAGCTCATATATGTCGCGAATTGCATGTATCAGGCAACAGCCCAAGTCGAGGTGTGCTGGGCAGGTGCTGGCCGGGCACGGTTGCTTCGGTTGGTACCTGCACCGGATAGCACGCAGGGAGCCGACTGCCGTATGCCATCAGTGCGGCGTTGACCCGGACACCGCGCAGCACACTCTATCTGAGTGTGCTGCGTGGGAGGAGCAGCGTCGCACGTTGGCTACGGCGGTGGGACAAGATCTCTCGCTGCCGAGCGTAGTTGCGGCCATGCTCGGTAGCGAGGATGTGTGGAATGTTGTGGCCTCCTTCTGCGAGGAGGCGGCGGAGAGGGTCCGTGAGCAGGACCCTCAAAGTGGCCGTCTCCGCCAACGGAGGACGGGCAGGAGGAGGCGTCAGTTTGACCGCCTCCTCCCTCTGTAATCGGACCAGGGAAGATGGGTCGGGGGGCCCATCTTCCCATTGCACAGGTCCGGTGGACGCAGGAGACGGCCGGTGTGTACACGGCTGTCTCCCAACTGGACGGGGCCCGGCGGCGGCGCTTTTACTGCTGGGCCAACCGCTGGGGCGGCACGATGAAGTCTATAGATATCTCGTGCCGCCCCAACTATAGCGGAAGACGTACACCGTGGGGTTTTGGTCCGTGCGAGTCGGACATAACCCACTCTCTCCCCCGAGAGGGTGGTGTATCCATCAGGGATTTCCCCACGATAAAAAAAAAAAAAAAAGTTGACACATAAAATCGCCAGAGTGCCTTAAGCGCTCGCCTTAGTAGTCCGGTGTAGCTGTTAAAATCTTGCTAAGTCAATAGCGTAGTTAATTAGAAAAGAAAAAAAAAGTGACATTACTCACACACGCACAATATACACACCGGTTATATTGACCCAGAAAAAAGGCTGAATACCAAACCTCGAAATCATCACCGGTTGCTACGACTATCGGTTTTTACGACTAAATATGAGTAGTCCCTTCCAAGTTATAACAGATTTTGACTTATAGACTTTTAGTATTATTAAATGTATATACATATCATTTCTTGCATACACCGAACCACGACAAAATTAAATCAAGCCCCTCTCTACGCGTGTCTCTCCATGACCTCTCATTTATTCGTCCTGTTCTATATCCGCAATAGCGCTCTAATTGAAATACTTTCGATACAAAATATTTACCTTTTTGTTTAGTATACTTATTTACCATTAGTTTGAGATTAATTATGATCAGTTATTTACAGAACTATATCTGTAAAGAAAAGGATATGAAAAATTTGCTTCATGTCTCGGTTTCGCATGGGTATTAATAAAGAAAATGAGGCAAACATTTCCCCTTTATAATACAACCATACAATCAAATAGAATGACAACCGAACGTCAATGTGTTAATTTTGTCAATATTTTTGAAGAGTAATGAGTACTATATTCTGTCTCACTCACTTTCTTATATGGAGATTTTTTTTAACTCAAATTTGTCACTTTTCTCGAACGATTTTTCATACATTTTCGTTCATCCAAACCTTCGATCAATAATAACTAGATAAAGGGTCGCGGCGAAAAATATGTCTTGGTAAATAAGAGCTCACTTGAAATGTGTGCCCTTATTTTGTTTAGTTTGTTTGAAACACAGCCAATGTAAGCCCGTTTCACATGCCGCAGTGTATTCAAAAGATGCAAAAATAATACCCGAAAAAGCAATTTAACGGACGGAGTATCTTACTTTCGCTAAATACATGTTGAACAAGTTATATTTTAAGCTTTATACTAACAAATAATATCATAAATTTTGAATAAAATTACCGATTTTAAACCTGTGTTACAAATGTTTGGCCTCGTCATGCACAAACACGCACAATAACGGGAAAACGTACTTTATTAATTACGTGTTAAGGTTAAATTCACACTAAATGTTTATGTTGTCTTTTCAATTATGAGGGGAGTAATTTATTACTTTGCTCGTTTTATCGTAAGTGTTAGATAATATTTTGAACATTTGTGACTTTATTACTAGGTGTTATGGTTGTAATTAGATTGAACTTATAACTGTTTTAAAACTTTTTTCTCCCTTTCTTAGTAAACAAATAAATAGCTACTACGACTACTAGCTACATAAGTATATATTTACGGGGACAGATTTTAGCTTCAATTTTGTACGTGACCCTTTATCTAGTTATTGTTGATCGAAGATCCAAACCTTGTCCTAATAATTACAAACACAAAAAAGGTAATAGCTGTTGTGATGTACATACATACATTCGGCAATTGACTTTTTTCATATACATCATTACATAGTATAACACAAAGTCCCTACCGCGTCTGTCTGTCTGTCTGTTCGCGATAAACTCAAAAACTACTGAACGGATTTTCATGCGGGTTTCACCAGTGGATAAAGTGATTCATGAGGAAGGTTTTGGTATATAATTGTCAAGGTTTTTTTTTATATTCAGGGCGGGACAGCGTCTGCTGGGCCCGCTAGTAGATAGATAAATAGAAACAACCAAACTTGTACAAAATCTTTAATTATTACACATATAATTAGAAAGAAACAATAATAACACATATCTTATAAAATTACACATTACAAAATCTCAAATACATTACAGAAAACATTAATACGCTTCAATAGTTTATTACATTCGTTTTACATTTAATATTCATATTTATCAAGAGCTTCGACACGCAAAAACTCAGACTCAGTCACTGCGTAAATAAAGCGATACGATTACGTTTTTTATATTAAAAAAAAACTGAAACAATACATAACAAAAATATTGTCCCAATAAAGCACCGAAGCTAATGTTAGCAAAACCGTGTCATATATATCGTCAATAATCTATCTAAAGTAATCAATAATTCCAACAAACATTCACACAAAAACATTACAGTAGTACAAAATACTTTTATTGTCTATAAAAATTATAAGATACTTTTTAAACTATTATCAAACTAAACATTTACATCTAAAATGAATATTGTATAATTTTAAAAAAAACATACTACACGTAAATAAACTCGTTTCTTATTCATTATTATATGTAAGAATTATATATACAATCACAAGTTTCAAGCTGGCTCTGTGTTATATATATGTGATGATATTGAGTTACGTATAGTAAGTTATTTTCGGTTTGTGTAAAATTATTTCGCATATAACCCAACGACTAGTCGAATACCGTGTTTTTAGTCCTTTATCTTTTATTATTCTCTCATAATTATGCGACGGAATTGCGTTTTTCTCTAATAATAGTTTCTTCTATAAACATTTTAAATTTACAAAAATTTATTTGCTTTAAATTCCAGCTAATTTTACACAGTCTATTTTAATAAATACAAATGATGTAAGGAGTCGATTTATTGTTTGCTGATGCAACTTCGTTTTTTTTTAATACAACAATCTTTATATGTTCAATTTGATTTAAAAAAATTACAAGTTTTACTACCTGAGAGAATACTAATGTTCGTAATTTTATTTTAAACTAACTGATGACACCTGCAATTTCGTCTTCGTTATTCGTTTCCTTAATAATATACTTTATGAACAGAAGAAAAAAAATTGAACACAAAAATATACTTCACAAACAAAATTTTTTTAGTACCTTGTAGAGTTTATAAAAATCATAGTTTCTTTAGACTTTAACCCCTGGATTGTGCACTGTCTAGAGCATAAACTACAATAGTTTTAGGCTCCATACAAACGAATCTAGATCTCATGTGGCACAGGTCAACAAACTGTTGGCAGCATACGCTTATAAAAATAGCTGACAGCACAAAACATTGAAAAATAACAAATTATGTATTGTAAAATGACAATTACAATGTTGAGAAATCTAAAAAATCATAACATGATTCGTCATTTTGAGATATAGTACTTATATAATCAGCCGAGAGATTAATAACTTTATCTCAGATAGAAAAGTAAAACTATTCAGCAGTTTTTGCGTGATTCGCGCACAAACGGAGACGTTTTATCTATATCAATTTTAAATTTATTATATTAAATTGTCAAATCGTATAGTTCAACAATACTCGACCTTGAAGAAATTACAGAAATACTCTACATTTTAAGCATTGTAATCTTTAAACTTTCAGACAGTAAATTAACAGACATTGTACGGGGAATGTGATCCGCAACAACCTTCATACGAGATCACGTATCAAAGAGTTCTCGGTAACACAATAACTACGACTCTATTGTGTGACATTTCGAGTCAAATTTTCCAAACTTGCCGAAGTCGCACAATATTGGGCATGTCAAAGGACTGAGTTTCAGTATTCATTGGAAAACGTAGGACGCGTGATTATATCATGACATTGCTTTAATAATAATCTCGGTTGGGGTTGCCAACTTTAGACATTTATTAAGGAATTTATTAACAATTAAAAAATATTATTTTTAAGCTTTATCGGTGTTATTACAAAAAAGTTAAATACGTATTGATTAATTTGCTTTATAAACGTTTGGGTACTTACGTATTAAAAGCACCGCGCTCGCCGAACGCTCTTTTATCTCTGTTTAGTTAGGTTAGATTAGACTTGCGAAAAAGGATAACACGAGCTTGCCGCGCAGCGGTCGGAGAGCGCGGTGCATTTAATACGTAAGTACCCAAACTTTTTTTAAAGTAAGTATTCAATACGTATTTAACTTTTCTGTAATATCACCTTATAGGTTTTAGAGTTAAACCACAATCTGATCTGTTGTTAAATGATAACTTACTCTAAGATGGTAAACACGCCAAGCTTAAAAGTGGCTGGCTCTTACAGCTGCGGGAACACATCAACAGGTGCTCTCGGCAACAGATCCTTTAATTTCATGGTGGTAGAAAACCAGATGGACTTTGGCGATACCCTAAAACCATGCTATGGTTTGATCACGATGTTTTCCTTCTCCGGAAGCTCCGAGTCAGTTACAAGTACTCGAACCTACGTCTATCGACGCTGACGAATACATTATCAACTAGACCACACAAAGTTTAACCTCAGACCTTGCTTTAAAAGTCATGTCACTTGGGGTTGCCAGCGTCAAGAATTCTAAATGATGTGTTTTAGGCAATTAGCTCCTAAAGATGAGAGAAATAAGAAACGGTACTACGCAAAATTGTACCTTAAAGTATAATGTAGAAACAATTGAAAGTTTATAAATAGATTTAGAAAACAAATAACTATTGTTTTATTTATCTTTCGGTGGGATAACGAATGCACTAATTATCAATTCGATTTTTAAAAAAAGATATTTAGTTACTGATGCTTTAAAAATAGGAAGTGCAAACTACTGCTATACGGTTGGCAACACCTAATTTTAGTTTTCTCTGTGGCAATGACAGTCGTTGGGACTTATTGAATTATTAGCTTATTTGTTACATGAATTATTGATTGTACGCTACAAAGTCAATTTAATTTGTGAAGAAACAAATGTATGTCTTTCTTAGAGACGGATTATTAAAATATACGTCATTATTTATTACATAATTATACATTTAATTGTAAATTTTAAACATACATTAAATGGCACAACACATTCGAAATCAAATAGAATTTAGAAATATACGAGTCATTGTTTACTTAAATGCTATAATAACAACAAGTAACTTACTTTTAGAAAATGCATTTTTTAAATATTTTCCGTTAGAATTGCAAACTTATATTTGTATGGTTAATAAACAATAATTATTATCTCTTCAGTGTTTAAACCTTAATTATAAGAAAATTATACATATTTTTTCCTCGAATTAACGATATTATGTATTCTGTGGTTCACAGAACAATTCAACAAAAGAACATTCAAATATTATGTAAGCAATTCTGAAGGGTGGACTTTTTTCATTTTTCATACTATTCTTGTAGCGAGAGAATACCATAAATTTTATTCAAAATATCTATAAAATTTTATAAAATTAAATCATAAATTATATACTTAATATTTTTAATTTGAAAGTAATAATAACATTTTTAGAGAAGTTGTACCGAATCAAATCTTATATATTTTATCATTTAATATGTATATTTATAGGAATTCTTACATCTTCTTATGTGTGGTATTGATATATTATATATTATAAAAACTTGAAATATAAATATCAAATTGCTTACGTAATACTGAAAGTCTTAGTTGTTTTTTTTTCACAACACACTTTTTAACTAACTTTATTCAACAATTTATAACTATTCATAGTCACTGGACATAAAAAGTCACGAGGATCCCTTCTATGATTTAGCAGAGTACGGTGCGGCCGGTCTGCTGTACGGGTGATGTTGCACGCGTTCCCTCGCACGAACCGCTTTAAAACCAACTGAACTTTGAGTCGCGATTGTTCTATTGCGATACGTCGAATCTATTTATTTGTTAATCGACGACACAGATACACACACACAAACACGGATGGACGACACAGTTTGTTAGTTAACGACACAGTTTATTAATCGACGACACAGTTTGTTAATCGACGACACAGTTTGTTAATCGACGACACAGTTTGTTAATCGACGACACAGTTTGTTAATCGACGTCACAGTTTGTTAATCGACAACACAATTTATTAATTGACGATACAGTTTGTTAATCGACACCATAGTTCATTAGTCGACGGCACACGGTACACAAACAGATGAACGACACAGACGTACATGAAACGAAAACACCACTCCAATTAGATTATATAAAACATATACACAGCGTGGTAGTGTACATGCAGGACAAAGAAACTTGTTTTATTTCAAACAAAATGTTTCATGGTTATAGGACTTGAGAGCTAGCCTCCGTCAAGTTTAAGGCGACTTGGCTATCACATCATAATTTAACATTAAGAAAAATTGTGTAAAACTTTTACAGTAAAAAAAAAACAAACCACACGGCTGCTAGTTTTAATTTTGCAACTAAACTAATTCATTAAAAAAAAAACAAACCTATTAGTTTTAATTATGCAACTAAACTAATTCGTTAAAAGACTGAGATTTATCAGTCAATTAGATTTCTACTGTCGACTTTATTTACGTACTACAAAAGTATTTCAAATAAACGTAAGGGTTTTTCTTTAAAATATTTAGGTATGCATTAAATAACCCCGTATCATTTCGACATATGACGTAACAGTTACGTTTTAAATTAATCAACTACATACACGACCACGCTGTGTAATAAATAATATCGATGTTTAAATAGTTAATGTGACAAATTAACGTTTGTCAATTAGCTATTTTACCATCAATATAAAACTAATAATTACTTATTTATTTCGGAATTACATCCACCATTGTTAGTCAACTTAGTCATTAGTAAAATCATAAACCACTGATAATTACTTTTTGTTTCATATAAGAAGATAACTGTCAAACGGCCATTTTGCATTTTAGCAAACCTATATGATCCGTAAAACAATATTACGTGCAAATTACGTTGTATGTCACATAAATTTATCAAATACAAAGGTTTACATTTTTATTTCAATTTTATTTGTTGATCGAAAATGTTATATATATAACATTTTCGATCAACAATAACTAGATAAAGGGTCACGTACAAATCGAAGCTAAAAGCCGTCCGCGTAAATATATACTTATGTGTAGCTATTTGTTTACTAAGAGAAGGAGAAATTGTTTTTTAAACTGTTTTAAGTTCAACCTAATTACAAACATAACAGCTAGTAATAAAGTCACAAATGTTCAAAATATTATCTAATACTTACGATAAAACGAGCAAAGTAATAAATTACTCCCATCACAAATGAAAAGATAACATAAACAACATTTAGTGTGAATTCAACCTTAACACGTAATGAATAAAGTACGTTTCCCCGTTATTGTGCTTGTTGGTGTCTGGTGAGGCCAAACATTTGTATCACAGGTTTAAAATCGGTCATTTTGTTCAAAATTTTATATTATTTGTTAATTTAAAGCTTAAAATATAACTTATTCAACATGTATTTAGCGAAAGTAAGATACTCCGGCCGTTAAATTGTTTTTTCGGGTATTATTTTTGCATCTTTTGAATACACTGCGGCACGTGTAAGCCACATTGACTGTGTTTCAAACAATATAACAAAATAAGGGCACACATTTCAAATGAGCTCTTATTTACCGCGAAGTATTTCTCGCGCCGACCCCTTTATCTTGTTATTGTTGATCGAAGTATAATATACTCAAAAGCGTCACTTAAGTATTAATGACGCAAGATGGGTGCCACTTGTATATACTACTATGAACAAGGTCTATCCCATATTAATCTAAAAACAATAATAACTTATAATCATACCAAAATGCTGACAGTACAGTTTAGACAAATAATGGGTGAAGTTGACACGGTTGTGATTATCTTCTCATTTGAAATCCATAATATATATATATATATAAAATGTACCCTTTAATATGCAGCCAGTAATTAAAAAGTGTAGTAGTTGTGGTATATATATATATATATATATTTAGTTCAATATTACTTCTATTAGTGCAAGCTTTGAGTTCTTCAATTATAACGATTATCAATCTACACATAGACATGAAATAAATGCCATTTCAACTAGACTTTTATGATAAAAAGATAAAGTTTGTGAATATATTTATTTGTAGGAAATAATGTATGGAATTGCTGATGCAATTAAAAAAAAACCTTTTTGACTGTTAGAAGGCTAAGTTCGCTCTGAAAGACCAAAACTAAATGTTTTATCCTTATTCGCCTTTAACTATTATGCTAAATAATCTATTAGACATCTATTTACTTCACAAGCTCATTGAAATATGTGACTCATGGAAGTACCAACTATAGAACAAATAGTTATATTCTGCGAACTAGTTGTAATAATAATAAACTTAATAAAGAGTCTGATGATCTACATCTTTTTAATAATCCAATTAATACGGCAAAATAAGCCATCATCAAATCATTCTTTGACACATTCTTGATTCAGCACTTAATATTCTACTATCTGTTATTTCTACTAGCGAATACCTTTAATGATCTATAAGTTGATTATTGTATTTTGAATTGTTTATTAAAAGCTGTTGATATTCCTTTGCATAAATAAATTAATTAATTAAGCGATACATTGTATATTAATTATATATAGGGGTATATTTGTACGGATTCTTACCAGTTAAGTGCGGACGAGTCATTGTTAGTATTTTTAACGTTCACAAATACCATGACCACATAATAATTAATCTTTATAAACGGATTAATATTACCTTGAATATTCCTTAACAGTGGCGTTCCGTCCCTGGACAAGCCGGATCCGAACCCGGTACTGCGAGGCGGGGGCGCGGCCGCCTGCACACCCCTCCTCAGTGGCACAGCTCTCCCAACTACAGGTTTTACTATTTTCACTGTTAACAATTTAATTCAATGATTATATTATAGAGGCGGCTGCCTTATAATATAATATGACTACATGTACCCGCGATTTCGTCCGCGTATAAATCTTATGTAAAAAAAACAGCGATTAATAAAGTCATCATTGACCAAGCAAGGTCTTGACAGCATCACAGGACTACTAAGGCGAGCGCTTAAGGCCCTCGGCCGATTTTATTTTGACAACTAGCTCAAGGGTGCACAGCACACCTCGGCTTTGGCTGTTTGCAGATACATGCAATTCGCGACCTATCTGAGCTAACCTAACTATTCATACATATATGAGTTGTTGGAACATATATGTGTACCAAGCATACATACCTCAACAACCCTTATATATATTTCGTATCGGATAATTTTCTAAACTATTTCAGTTTGATAAGGGAAAAAAAATAAAACCCTTCCACTTGCATGTGTAAGCGTGTATGCGTGCACGTGTGTGGAGGTGATATGTGAAGTCCATTTACTTTATTATCTACATTTCTCTCGTACTTAAGGCGCGTCGTCATTAAAAGTACAATAACTTTTTAATAGATCGAACCGATTTTAATGTAACAAATACTAAACGTTACTGGAAAATATGCTTTATGATTTTCTTGAAGACTTTTTGTCATGAACGCAGTAATTTAGCAGTGATGCGTGTTCATACAAACAGACAAATAGACAAACAAACAGACCGGTATTTCTAAAATTGATTGAAATGTATCTTATCACTTATTCACGACACCTGCAACATTTTTTTACACAAATCTAAATAGCACAGACACGGTATATTGACATCATATGAATAGATTATTGTATTAACTAAGAATAAGAAACATAAAATAAGAGGGTGTCCATTAGTTATTTCTAACATGAGACCAACCCTTTCCTATTGATTGATGTCGGTATTGATGAAATTACTGAAATTTCATGGGATATCATAAAGATTCCCATATAAAAAAAAATTAAACTTTTTAAAAGGATGAGTACAAGATCCGGTATAAGAAATATATATCCTCCTCTGTTATTTATTGGTAATAAGAAATAAATGATAGATAATATTCACATTGACATATCGCAAATAGGTTGCCTAGTTAAAACTGCACCCGGATAGTATTAAATAATTTTTTTTTTTATTAAATATATTTAATCTACTTCCCTCATTGTTTTTTCTTTTTTTTTAATACCAGTTAAAAGGATATACCCTACAGAATTGAAAACGTAAAGGTTGCCTACTTTCACAACTGCGCAAGTATGGGGTTGCCAAGTATAAACAAGTGATTGAATGTTATTTATATACCCTCATCTGTTATTTAGTCGAAAAAATATCAAATGAAAGCTTATTTTATTATTAATTTAACTGTATTAGGTTGTGTTAATGACTACGTCCGGTACCGCTATGACATACCCGAGAGGCGAGACTACAACGCCACCCGGGGAACCACTATTGACCTGCGATACCGCGCTATTGACTTTATCGGGGGTGTTACTAATGACCTCGAACGCTATTGGTCGGCTATTCATTATTCACCCCGGTGTGAGACTACATTGGTGGGAGTTCAGCATATAAAGGGCAAGATGTCGCTGATCTGCACGCACTCCTATGTGGAAGTTACTGTAAGGCGAAGCTCTGCCCGGATAAATAGTTACATTATCTTCAGAGTGTTTATTGGTGTTCCTGACTGACTCACTGGCTGATTATACGTATTGTGTAACAGTTGCCTCATAGATTTTGTATGTAAATTTTTATTTTGCGTAGAATGTTCTGTAAATTAATATATAAATAAATAAATAGCTACTTATTATCCTTGATACTAGATTACGGTCTTATCATACTCGAATCAATGACATATTATGTTACACTTGAGAAATTAGATGCAACGGCCCCACACGTTGATTTAAGTCCCCCCAGCTTCACCGATCAAAGTAGAATCTCACAGAAATCTAATCATATATGATTAAGTTAATACGCAAATACTACAAAAAACCAATGCATCTCGGATTGAAGTTATTTCTCAAAACTCAAGTAAAGAATGATACCTTTATCATTGAAGGAGATGGTCCTGTGAATCGTATTAGTTCTGTCGGCCAATCCTCTCTGAATTGGTAGATTCAATTCCGGTTTCGCTTCAATCTTGATCGGTTGTTTCCGCAATGGCTCCACCTTACCGGCCATCACAAAAGTCGAATTTAAATCCTTCGAGTCGATCACTGCATAGTTTTCAAGATCCACCGTAGTATCATGCTCTCTCTTAACTTTCTTCGCAGAGTTCAAGTTCCTCGTAGTGTCCAAGCTCTCTAATGAATCGTTTATGATTATCGTCTCATTATTAACCAGTTTTATTGGTGTACGTTTCATAGGCCGGGCGTTTTCTGGTTCTTTATTATCTATGTCCGTCAAGTCTTCACTGTCTGTCGTCATTTCAACTGTTTTGTCGATGTCATCTCTGATAATGTAATCCCTTGTTGTCGAAGGTTTGTCTAAGTCCAACGTTGAGATAAATTTGAAATGTGTATCATTTTCACATTGTCTATCGGACCAGGATATGCCTTTAGCCGATTTAGCTTTCTTCATAATCTCCATATACTCTGCAGTCATAGCCGGTGTGACCTTCTCGTAGCCTTTCAGAGTTAAAAACAGTTTATTCAGCATGTTTGGCATTTCGCTGACATATTCCGTGAAGGCTTCCATCTCTTCGTTCTCTATAGCTAGCAATTTATATCGAAGGTCAGACCTCGCCTTAGTAAGTCTTAACTCGCTCTTCATATTTATATTTTCAACAAAATCTTTTAGTCCAGGGCATGCGGCCACTGCTTGGTCACATAAAATTCGTAATTCTTTATTAATCTTGTCCCATTTCGCCCAAACTGTTGACACTTTAGAATCTAAGCACACGGACTCCTTCAAGTAGTTCTCAGCAGCACGCTCTTTACGTGGTATTTCTTCTGTGCACATCTGAACACGAAAAAACACATTTATTAAGCTATTAACTACATAAAATTAAATATACACAACTCTATAATTACTCATTGAAGGAACTGTCTGTGAACGACAATAAAAATAGCAAAAGGAGAAAGATATATAATATATACAATATTGGTTGTGGAAAGTTAAGCACAGTCCTCGTAAATCGTTTTAGCCGCTCTGAATATATCCGTAAGTTTGAGCTTGCACATAATATAGTCAAAAATTGAATACCAAAGAATTAAAATATTGTTATAGGAATCTAAAACTAGCATTTATTCATGCTTGAGCTGCCTCGATAATATAAATGTCGCCCATGAAGTGACTGCTATGAAAATATAATTAAAATTATCGAGGAAAATGGCTCAAATGGTCTATCTCTTATAGTTTTTTTTTTTAAGATTAACTGTTTTGAGAGGTAAAATGCACCTTTTGCACTATTCATTGAATACAAAAGGCATCGGTATAATTTTTTCTGTCGAATGTATTGTGGAATGATTATATGTATAATGTATTCAGTAGTTTAAATGTCTTAATCGAAAATATGTATTATTTAATTCTTTTTATGTAACAATAATGCTATTCCGTGTAACCAAGGTTTGGAGTGAATTTCTGTAAAATTACAAATTTATTACATAATACCTTCATTTACGTCTAGAATGTTCTAATGAAGAATGCTTTTTTATGTCATAGGAGGCAATCGAACAGGTTGGTCATCTGATGTTAAGTGATCACCACCATCCATAGACACTTTGGTGTTGACCAAGGGAGTTGCAAGTGCGATGCCAGTCTGTTTGGGGTAGGGGGAGGGGATGAAGAGGGGAGGGGGGAGAGTAGGTGCGTAACCGGCGCTCTCACTGACCAAACGAAACGCAACAATGCAAACACTGTTACTTCACGTCGGTTTTCTGTAAGACGGTGGTAACAGCCAGGACGAGCCGAACCATTCATGCTGAAACCAATAATAGGTTCAGCGTGGCTCTACAACCTAGAAGGTGCTACTAGTATGTTGTGAGGGGGGAGAGGGAGGAAAGAAGTCCTGGTCCATGAGGTCGGTGGAGGACCTGTGCACGAGGTGCGAGACGTGGCGCAGGCCGCGCGCGCGCACCCGCTGCCGCAGCGACAGCACGCGCTGCCGCGACATCAGCTGGAGCACCTCCTCCTCCGCGCCCGCCCGCGCGCCCTCCATCGCACACACGCGCCGCCGCCACTCTGTTACACACACACACAACACACCCCGGAAAATTATAATACTTATTTACTAGATGGCCCGGCAAACGTTATCCTACCCTGATAAATACCATAAAACAATACCATAAAAAACCTTGACAAATAATATACCTAAAAACCTTCCATAAACCTTCAAAATCAAAAATCAAAATCAAAATACACTTTATTCAATTTAGGCTCTGAGAAGGCACTTATGAACGTCAAAGCTACCACCGGTTCGGAAAACAACCCAGTCATCGAGAAGAACCGGCAAGAAACTCGATCTGGTTTATCCTTTCATAATACATAACATATTTATTTTTATTATTACAACATAATTCACAGACACATAAAGCTACATTCATTTTTAGTGGCTGCACAGAGAGAGGCGTCACTTCCAGACGTCGCTATCGTTCACATACTGATCCACCCTGTAATAACCTTTATGTACTAAGACCCGCTTGACATAACATTTGAACCTACTATCCGGCAAATCGGTAATGTGTAATGTGTTTAGGGATTTTATTGGTGCTCCGCTCCTATTAGTCTTAGCCTGATGATATGTAGCCTATAACCTTCCTCAATAAATAAGCTATATAACATTGAAAGAATTTTTCAAATCGCAGCAGTAGTTGCTGAGATTACCCCCTACAACGTCACAAATTCACAAACTCTACCTTTTTATAAGCCTGTGTATGGGGGAGGGGGAGGGAAAGGAGAAAGGGGAAGGGAAAGGGGGGAAAGGAGGTGGGCCTCCGGCACTCTCACTGGCCAAACGAAACGCAACAATACAAGCATAATTACTTCACGTCAGTGTTCTGTGAGTCGGGTGGTACTACCCCGGACGAGCCGACCCATTCATGCTGAAACTAGTAGTAGCTACAGCTTGGCTCTACCGCCTTCAGAATATAGTACACATATAGTATATAATACATTAGTACACATATAGTAACTACAAGAACATTTCTCAGGTTCGATTATTATTTTTTTCGAACTGATTACACTATTGACCTAACAAGGTCTTAACAGCTTCACCGGACTACCTCAGGTTCGAGTTTGCTCACGATGTTACACCGTCAGCCAATAGTGTTACCAATTTAAATTAGAAAAGGTACACGAATTCCGATCAATTTCGTTGGCACATGCCAGGGTTCGAACCCTGCGGACATGGAAATGATATTCCACTGGTCAAACCATTAGCCCACTACGACTTCCTTTTTCTTGAATCACTGTATCTACTGCTGAAAACCGCATGAAAATCCGGTCAGTAGTTTTTGAGTTTATCGCGAACAGACATGACAGAGGACTTTGTTTTATATTGTGTAATAATTGAACATTCACAAAACTGAGTTGGATGATCAAAAATCGACATGAAGCCAGCTAAATGTGAATGCACAAAATAAGATTTTAAAAAAATCATAATGTTATAAACCAAAAAAATTACAAAAAATTTTGATAAATAAATATAGCTGAGGCGGCCTAAGATATGCGATGGGATATGAGTCTTAACATTTCAAAATAAGGTAAATCCAATTTTAGCCGTTTTTAATATCTCAAGTTATTTTTCAAAACCTTCAAATTTACCACCTACAGAATATGAAGATCACAAAAAGAAAATTAAAAACCGTATGGACGGCAAAATTTGAACTCAATTCTCGGTGTATATAAACTGTAATTAAAAAAATATATATATATTAAACATGTTATATAAACGATTAAAATTAGATTTATCTCATTTTGAAATGAAGGCCACATATATGAAACTTAAATTATTACAAAAAGAAAGCATACTATACAAGAAGCACTATTGGCCTATCCTAGTTTTTCCTAATGGTAGATTAAATTCACCACTTAAATAAATGACTGCCTATACATAGGACCCTGAAAGGTATTTTTCGAAGAAAATCAGGAGATTCTAGGAAAACGTGTAACAAACTGTATATAAACATTCTATCATATAAAATTTGAAACACACTATTACAAAAAAAACATTATTAGATCAAATTCAAAAGGAAGGGCCCATTATAAATATCACAAGAAAACAAAAAGAAACAAACCATTCTCCTTTGCATTTGTGTGCATCTGTATTGATTGTGTTTGATCTGGCTGTACTGATTTCACAGATGACAATGTTAACTTGGCTTCCAATTCCTTGACCTTCTTTTTCAGTTCTTCCACTATCGTGACATACTGGGATACCCTCATATCGCCATCTACTATGTTCTAAAAGTAAAATTGTTCTACTGTAAAAAAGCCAGCTTTTGCTAGTGAATCCATTTGGACAGAAAAACATAAGAAAAATAGCAGAAACTCATATTTTTGAAATTTTACTTTAGTAATTGTTAATAACAAAGTTTTTTTTAATTTTATTTTTTAGCAACCAATCTTCTAGTAGATTATTACTGCCATTGTCGAGTAGGTATTCATATTACTAGTTTCTTAGCATCATTTCAATGAACTCACAACATGGTAGCCGTCTTGTTAGAACTTTAGAGGAAGTTTATGTAGCAATTCAGAATCCATGCTCCTTGGTATTATTTCCCATCCACTTCACTTGTGCAGAATAACCAAAGTATATTACGTAAAACACTACCAATATTACAAAATATAAAGTCAAAAAACACAAGTTTATGAATAAAATATAAAATCCACTACATGACATTCCAAGATCCCGCCAAAAACTCCATATCAAAGTTTAATACTTTAAAACTCTGTCTGAGTGTGCTGCGTCGCAGGGACAGCGCCGCACTCTGGCTGCAGTGGTAGGACGTGATTGGTCGCTGCCGAGTGAGGTTTTGTCCATTCTCGGCAGAAACCAGGCTTGGCAAGGGATAGCCTCCTTCTGCGAGAAGGTTATCTCGCAGGAGGCGGCGGAGAGGGCCCGCGAGGTAGATCCTCTAAGCGGCCCTCTCCGCCAACCGAGGACCGGCAAGAGCAGGCGGCGCTTTGGACCAACTCCTCCCGCCACCGTAGCTGGACCTAAGGGGATGGGCGGGGGCCCATCTCCTCATTGCACAGGTCCAGCGGACGAGGGCATGCAGCTGGTGTGTACCCAGTCTGCCTCTCTATAGGTAGGAGCCCGGCGGTCACCTTCTGCAGGGCGAACCGTTGGGGCGGCTCTACAAGGTTCAGTAGCATTGTACGATCCCTTGCCGCCCCAACAATTACGGTCTGTCGGTACACCGTGGGGTTTTAGTCCGTGGGAATCGGGCATAACCCACCCTCTCCCCGGGAGGGTGGCGCATCCATAAGGGATTTCCCCATGTTAAAAAAAAAACTTCTCTTTTCTTACTAGATGACTTATCAAAGAAGGATTTGCAATTCTTTTATATATAGACTTTTTCATTAATTGTAACTTTAGAGTCTGTGTGTTTTATTTTGTTTATATGTATTTATAGCCATCTTTTTCTTTATTTATTTATATTTCAATAAGTCAAAACTTGTAGTTTCAGTATATTACTGTTTTTATCTTATTAATGTTACCGGTAAGTTTTCCTAAATAATTACAATAACATTAAAATAAATATACATTTAAAATGTGTAAATGGTTTGATTGCCTTGTTATATTTATTTAATATTTTATTAGGTCATTCACCATATTTTGCTTTTATGATTTTATTGCTCTTGTGTCTATAGTCTTCGATGCGAGAACTTTTTAAAGACATAAAAGACCAACAAAATAAGCCTCATTATTGTTATTGGGAAAGTCAAAACAACCACCCAAACTTTCCATGTTGTGATAGTACAATAAAAATGTAGAATTACCTTCTTTACACTGAGTTGTATCTTGTTGGCACGAGCAGCATATTTAAGAGTGTTGTATGTGTCTTCATAACTCATGGATGAGGGTGAAACGTTCGCGATCATCACGGTCTTGCAGTTACCGCCAAGGCTGTCTTTCAACAGCCGTGTTAATTTAGAGTCTCTGTAACAATACCTATGTTATAGCTCACAATATATGTATACATACACATATGTATATATTTATTTCACTATCTCGCTGTCTTCACAAATTGAATAACTAACTGATGGTGGTGAGACTCCAAAATAAAGGGACTGATTCTTAAGTACAATGACTACAAAACACAAATAAGTACTCAGTAATAAATAAAATTGAGGGTAGTTAATCGCGAGACCTAGAATAGAGATGTCTGATAAGTTATGAGTATTAGGGTGACATTTATTTCACAAGTTGCCTTTTTTTACTTTGGTATAGGGCAAATCGTTAGTTTGTACGTTAAAAACAATTAAGAATCCAAAAAAAAAAAATTCTATTCTGTTTAACCGTACCTAATTGATGATACTTTCCCATTCGTTTAAGATGGGGTATTTTCACTTTTTAAAATTATTGTTTAAATTACTAGTTTTATTGAATAACTTGTTCAAATATTATTAATTCTCTTCTTAGTAAATAACGGAAGCCCTAATGCGTCTCTATCCACAATCGTTGTCGTATATCAGTCTTCTATAACTAACAAAATGACGATACTTTGCTAGCTAGAAATATACAACCAGAAACATAATGCAGCAAAGTGAGTAATGATGAAGATTTTTTCACCACCCGTATAGGGATCACGGTTACTCGAAAACAGATAGCTTAACGCTTTCGTCTTTGTACAAATGAGATTGACGGAGGTGTCTCTCTGATTAAAAACATCACACATACCGAATGAACTAAATACGGTCATACAACGCAATATAATCCGACGGTTTATACGAGTATACAACCGGATAGTTAGTTTTGTCATGTTCAGACTGTGCGTTGATTGACGTAGTTTCAAATTCGGGCAATGAGATGGAACTTTGGATGCAAAGTAATATCGTTATAGAACCATAGAATAGTCTTTAGGCTTTTTCTACTCTCGCATTGCTAGTTACCACCTTCAAATCCAAGGATCGTAGGAATCATCTCATCGCTTAACGTCCCTAACGTTAGGTAACGCAGAAGGAGGCGCCGGAGAGGGTTCGCGACAATGACCCTGTGAACGGCCCTCTTCGCCAACGGAAGACCGACCGAAGGGGGGAGGCGGCGATATACCCCTCTCCTCCCGCCACCGTAGCCGGCCTGAGGGGATGGGCCGGGGGCCATCTCCTCATTGCACGGGTCCGGCGGACGAAGGGAGGTAATCGGTGTGTACGCAGTCTGTCTCCCTAGTAGGACGAAGCCAAGCGGTCACCTTCCGCCGGGCGGACCGTTGGGGCGGCTATCCAAAGGAAATAGCACAGTTCGATCCCTAGCCGTTCCAACAGTACGGTCAGACGGTAAACCATGGGGTTTTAGTCCGTACAAGTCGGACATAACCCACTCACTCCCCCGGGAGGGTAGCGTATACATAATGGATACACCACGTTAATAAAAAAAGTAAGATTGTGATCAAACGTTCAAACCTATAAATTATTTAGAAAAGCGCAGAACGTGCCCTCGGAACTATCGTAACACTACCAAGCTCCATTCATAAGACAACGAATGACTGTGAAATTGTCAAGAAGTAATAATACCTTAATGACTCTCAAACACTAAATTTTGTACTTTAGGTATTTAGTAAAAGAATTTTAAGCATGTACAAAAATTGAGCCGTAACGGGACGCCTGGCAGATGTGAAACATAGATTGTTAGAATCAAACGAATCTCAAATTTTCGAACCTCAAATTACACTATAGGTATGCGAGCTCAGTGCGGCAAGAAAGATGGCGCAGTCGCTTGCGCGTGACATGGCATCGCCACATTTCACACACTCGCCACGCCAACAGTCAGGTTTACCCACGCTTATAGATGTTTCACATCAAAATACTTATATTTCAAACTAACTGTTACTCGCTACTTCATCGGCGTTGCTTCTTATCTTAACAATATATTTTATATACAGAGAAAAAAATTGATTTTGAGTAAAAAAAATCTTGGTAAACAGTAATATCTATTTATTTCCACTCTCCTGCGTATGCACACCATACCGCTTGCCCCACTCTAGACATTGCTTAACGCGTAGTGCTTATAAAAATTGTAGTAAAAATAAAAACATATAATCGACATCTATCCAGTATTTTTTGGATGTACGTAGGACAGACTTCGATCAGTTTATATGTATATTTATAAGATTTAAAATTCAAATTTCATAATACTATAAAAAATATTATATTATACCTAATTTCAAAATATAATCATTTTAAAAAATACTGAAGATTAATCTCAGAAGCAAAAAGCCAACGTCACGCGGTGTTCCCAGGCGGTCACCCATCCAAGTACTGACCGCGCCCGATGTTGCTTAACTTCGGTGATCGGACGAGAACCGGTGTTTTAACCCGTGGTATGGACGTTGGCCACAAAATATTTCTATTTACGCGTCTCTCTCCCGTTTGTGTGACGTCACAGAACATTAAATAAAAACAATTTGTATCTTATGTTTATACAAATAGGTTTACAAATGTCTTTGAATATTTCGTTAATAGTGCAAAGTTCATGTTTTCGCTACGTCGCTAAGCCAACAACCACATTTTACCCGCGACTATAGATGTTTCACATCAAAAAAGGTATAAAAAAAATTTACTCACTTTTTATTGAATTTTCGTGGTATGGTATTCATCGAAACCGGATGAATGCTATAAGAACTCATACAGAACATATTTCATACATACATATTGCAGAAAACTGTTTATATTTATGTAACACTAGCTCTTGCACTTGGCTTCGTCAACATTCATGTAAATTTGACCTATCTCTCAGGAACAGTACTTTTTTTCTGGATGACGTACCCCTTAGGTTTTTTTCTTTACCCTTTTAGTATTAGTAAGAATGCGAATGTGAGTTTGTTTGTTTGTTACATATTTACGCCTTAATTCCTGAACCGGTAATAGTAAACTTTTGCAGAGAATTCTCATGAGTACAGAAAAAGGCATAAGGTACTTTTTATCCAGAAAAAAGGACTATTCACGAGGTATAGGTAAAATCTACATATACGTGGGTGTAGGCTGTAGCCGCAAGCAGAAATTAGTGTATAATATTAGTAAGGATACGAACGCGTGTATATTTGTTCGTTACGCTTTCACTCCTTAATTACTCAACCGATCGTGATAAAATTTTGCTAACCTGTTGTCAGAGGCACACAAAGAACATCGGAGTAGTTCCCAAACAATCTATATATTATGAGCGAACATTTAATTTTAAAATCCTTAAATCACTATCAATGCAGTAAGTGTAAGTTTTTTTTTTTTCGAACTGACTACGCTATTGACCCAGCAAGGTCTTAACAGCTTCACTGGGCTACTAAGGCGAGCGCTTAAGGCACTCAGCCGATTTTATTTTGACAACTAGCTCAAGGGTGCACGGCACACCTCAGCTTTGGCTGTTGCCTGATACATGCAATTCGCGATCTATCTGAGCTAACCTAAGCTAACTATTCATACATATATGAGTTGTTGAAACATATATGTGTACCAAGCATACATACCTCAACAACTCTTATATATATTTCGTATCGGATAATCAAGTGTAACTAAGTGTAAACACGTTCCGTATAACGTACAACTGGTGAGTGTAAAGAGTGTTCCACGTGACTGTGCAGCATGGCTAGATATTCACATATCAGTCCATATCGGTAACCCTCGATTCACGTCGTACGGCCAACACAACTTCAGTTGTCACACGACAATACTGTCATGTTATATTTGCCAGGTGTCTCAGGACGATTCATTATAGTTTTGCTATTGATAAAATTGAATTTAAACAAATTATAATTTATGATTTCAAATCAAACCTGTAAGGGATGTAATTGCTCCCATCAGCGAGTTGATTGATACAATTCCCTAGGGACAGAAGGCTTCTGTTGATGTTGGCGCCCTCTTTGAAACGGTCGCCTTGGCAGCCAGTCGCGGAAGCTCGCTCACTTCCCGCCAAGTCTATCATGGATAGTTTCACGATGCGTAATTTACTGCTCGTCTTGTAACGCATTTTCACGTAAACCTGTTATATGTAATAAACGAGTATATTATATTTATGTATTATATTATATGGAAAAAATATTGGGCCCTAAAAGAAATAACGAAGAACAAAAATCTAAGTACAAATATCAAAAGAAAGACTTTTAATATTTGTATTCTATTCTATGCATGACATACGGCTGCGAAACATTGGCACTAACAGAAAAGCACAGGCAAAAATTAGTTAATACACAAAGAGCAATGGAAAGAAGCATTTTGGGAGTCAGGCTTAGTGATAAAATTAGTAATTTGGAAATTCGGAGCAAAACAAAATTAATAGATATAGTAGCTCGCATCGAACATTTGAAATGGAAATGGACGGGACATATGTTGCGCTGCAAACAGAACAAATGGAGTAAGCAAATAACTGTATGGTACCCAAGGGAGGACAAAAGAAAACAAGGACGTCCGAGAGTAAGATGGAGTGATGATATCTGCTTAACCTTGGGTCCCAATTGGACCAGTCGCAGGTGGCAAGGCTCAATGGAGAGAGCTGGAGGAGGCCTATGCCAAGAAGCACACCAAAGTGTGAGATATTATTTAGTAAACAAACCATTTTAAGAATAACTTGTTTTCATGAACTTTGTAGCATACTCGGAAATAAAAAGGCTTTATTATTATTATTATATGTATATTATATTACAAAACAATACCAAACCAGCATACACAAAAGTACGCAAAAATACCCAAAAGTAAGCAGATTATTTGTAGAACATTCAGTTACCGCATCAAACAATATGAATTCTACAATGAACCAAAGGTTTCAGCGAAGAAAACCATAGAAATGGAACCAAAGATAATACCATTTTTATAGCGGTTTTTGTAATGTCTGTCGGGCTAGCTAAAGTCATTGCTGCCTAAGTTCAAAGTTGACCACCATAAACCTATACATGTGTACCATCAGCTACATTTGAAAGCCAGTTCTCCTCTAGGCTTAGTATGTTATCATCTTAGACCTAACCCTTTCATTAAGATCAGATGAAATTTTAGTCAGCCCATGGAATCTTGTAATACCAAAGACATCATATAGGTGTTGCAAACTCTTTGGTAACCTATTCATTCCATTCTTTAAGAACCGCACACTATAATCCCCTCAGAATACCTAAGCAGGGAGTTTATTTGACGATTTTAACATTTGTAGATAGTAAAAAGGAATTGTGTCATATTGGAATGATAGTAAGACAGCGACAGCACCTCATGTCTTTCTTAATTTAATAATAAGAAATTTCATTCTTTTTGTGTATAAAAAAAAGTATTATACTGTATCTATATGTAATCTAGTAATCCTTTAACAAAAAAAACTTTTATAAAAGAAGATATATTTATAAAATATGATAATATAAAATTTCCTTGATTTTAATTGACAATATGGTTCAAAGATACCTGGCTCTCACTTAACACTGTCAGAAAAATCCCCAAACAATTTAATGATATATATTATTTAAAACAGAGGTCAAATATTAAAATATGCAGACTACCATACTAAGGGTTAATGCTGATGTATCACTACCACAACGGTCTGTCGGTACACCGTGGGGTTTTAGTCCGTGCGACTCGGACATAACCCACCCTCTCCCCCGGGACGGGGGCGTATCCATAAGGGATTTCCCCAAGTTAAAAAAAAAAAAAATGGTGTATCACTACACTGAAATCTTTTTATACAATTAGATTCAAGTACATTTAATGTGATATCCAAGAGTTTTTTTTTAATGTCATAACTGGCAAACAAACTTGTGGGTCAGCTGACGTTAAGTGATTCCCACCGTCCATAGACACTAACTACACCGGGGGAGTCGAAAGTGCATTGCCAGCCTGTGTTGGGGGGAAACGTGTGAGGAATGATAGGAGGGGGAAGGGAGGTGGGCCTCTGACGCTCTCACTGACCGAACAAAATGCAAGCACTGTTACTTCATGTCGATTTTCTATGAGAGTGTGGTACTACCCCAGACGAGCCGACCCATTCATGCAGTACCAACCCTAGTTGTGCTGAATGGAGATGCCTTTGTTGGATATTCTAATAAGCTATGTATATGTTCATCTTGTTGTTTTGATGTTATCCAGCAATAAAGACATTCTTTCTTCTTTCTTCTGAACCCAATAATAGATTCAGCATGGCTTTATCACTCTTAAAATTAATGTTTGTTGTTTGTTATATCAACCAATAACCAATCAACTGATCCTTATAAAATTTTCCATATACATTGTTGAGAGCACAGAAGAGAACATAGGGTATCTCTCATTTAGAAAAACAATACTGTTCGCAGGTTCAAGACTACATTAACACTAGTGAAACTACATGCAAAAGCTAGTATTTTATAAAGCGTTTAAATTAACATAATAACCTGAAAGACTGCATGACTCCTTGAGCTTTCTGCGTTTGCATCAGTCGGATGTTGTGTACGATTCCTGTTACCATTTTCCAGCATATTAAGCAGCTCTCTGGCTGTTTTGATTTCTTTTAAAGTGAGACCTACGACCACCACACCATACTTCGAATCTTCACGTAGCTGAAGTGGTACGTTTGATGGCTTCAGCAGATCGTACACATTCTCGTTATATACCTACAATAGACACACATGTCATATAACTACATGAATTAGATTTAACAGTATTTCTTTAAAACAATTGTATCCTGTCCATAAACTGTTGGTTTAATAGAAGACTAATAAAATAATTTTAACAGTTTTTTTGCAAATCAATATCATATTCCTAGATATTACAATTTTATTACAAACTTGCTGTGCCTGGAGTCCGTACCTAATATAAATAAAACAGTCAGTAATAAAATCATCATCTGTATGTATGAAGTCCATTTACTTATCAACATTTATCTCGTACTTAAGTCTTATCAATAAATTTACAATAACTTTCGATAGAGTGAACCAATTGTAATAAAACGAAGACTAAAAGGTACTTGAGGATAGGCTTTATGATTTTCTTCGTGAAATTTTCTCTTTTTTTTAAACTGGTTCAGCAAAGTGACTGTACGATACCTGATGGAAAGTACAGTACAGTCTATAAGTAACGGCGACTGCAGTTGTTATTTAATACCGACCTGCACATGTGCCTCTTCACGCTATCGTGATTTCGGTACTTTATCAGTAATGTGTGTTCAAACAGACAGACAATAATTTCTGAAAATGATGTATTTTATTACTAGTTCCGAGACATCTGCAACAATTTATATTTCCAAAAATGTAAAAAGTACAGACATGTTAGATTTATGTTATTATTATATGTATGGATGTAGAATACTAGGCCAGATTTGATATAATATATCACTGTTCAGCCACAAGCACCCACTTAATAGATACTTCCAAGATATTTCATTCTGTTCTACAAGAAACACAATACAATTACACATGCATAGAGAACTTCCTTTAAAATTTGAAGAGACATTCAAAATTCACATAATTAATTGCCATCTCGTCTTTCTTTTGACACATAATCTATCAAACTTGAAACACAACTCTCTTAAGATAAGATCAACTGTTATTTTGAATATAACTAACATATTCTACTTATAAAATTAATAAACAGTGATTGAAGTGATTATCACCATAAAATAAGTCAACTGAATGTAATATTGTCTCTTAATTTGTAAAATATTGGTACTACTATTACACAATTTTTAAATGAACTTCTTCAAACCCCACTTATCATGCCTTATACAATTCTATGTTATTATATAAAAACTTCATCACATACCTCAATATAAGAAACTCCAATTTCAAATTCTCTCTCACTTTGAAAAGAATTAATGATATAAAAGAGATGTTCCATAGTTAAATAAGTTATACCCGGATATTCTTTGTTACCAATCATTGTGAAAGTCTTTCCAGCACCGGTCGCTCCATAAGCAAACACAGAGCAGTTGTACCCCTCCATCAGAGATGAGAGCATATCCTTTGTAGTCGTTTCGAAAACATCTTTATTCAATGCGCTATCTCCACAGATGTGATCAAAAACAAATTTCAACTCCTTGTTGGCGCGCTTCAGATAGTTTTTACTAGGTTGTTGGACTCCTTGGTAAAAAAAAGGTTGCATCTCCTCTTTAGGGTCGAATATAAGTAATCTATCGTCAACTACGTCTACAACTACACGAGTATTCTGCTGCATTTCTTTTTCGTTCGGAGGTCGCACTCTCACTACAACTTTGATGTTATCAGCCATATTTTGTGTAGAACCGCTTTTCGAAGGCAATAGACAGGCAGAAGACCCTTTTGACCCGCACTGAGCGGGGGCTTTCTCAATTTTAACCATTTTCCACCAAGCTCCAATCCAGTCTTCTCATCGAAGAATGTGTTGATAATATCTTTTGCACTAATAGGATAAACACAACCGTTTTCAATTTCATTCAAACGATAACGTCTTTTATGTGTCTCATGAGTCACTTGAACTAGATAATTAATCAAATTGTAAAATAATAACACAGAGCAGAATTTGCTCCAACAGAAACACAGTTTGAATTGAATTCGTAACCGTCAAATTTTAAACTGACAGCGTCCAGCGTTCGCGGTGGGGTTACCAACTTTTTACGGTAAAAAGACCTCTAAAACGAAAATTTTGCCCCTAACACCTTATCACATGTAGAAATTAAAAAGTGTAAAGATCTTGCAGACATGTCTAAATGAGCAAAAAATACTTAAAATGCTCATCAAGTTAATAATATACAGTAATATTTATTAATTTAAACAAAAAAAAAAGTTATATATTTTCGGTCCTATGAACCTATAACGAGACCTATTTACCCTTATTTGTAGAAATAAGATTTTAAGTTGGCAATCCTAGGTCATTTTACTGGTCTTGACGGATTTTTTTTTTCGAACTGACTACGCTATTGACCAAGCAAGGTCTTCACCGGACTACTAAGGCGAGCGCTTAAGGCACTCAGCTGATTTTATTTGACAACTAGCACAAGGGTGCACAGCACACCTCGGCTTGGGCTGTTCCCTGATACATGCAATTCGCGAACTATCTAAGCTATAACCTAAGCGAACTATTCATACATATATGAGTTGTTGAAACATATATGTGTACCAAAAATACATTTTTTTTCTTCTCGAACTTACTACGCTATTGACCTAGCAAGGTCTTAACAGCTTCACCGGACTACCCAAGCATACATACCTCAACAACTCTTATATATATTACGTATCGGATAATTTTCTAAAGTATTTCAGTTTGATAGGAGAAAAAATAAAACTCTTCCATTTGCATGTGTAAGCGTATATGCGTGCACGTGTGTAGAGGTGACATGTGTAATGTTGTCGCAGTGATGTAAGATTTTGTGTCACTGTATAGCGCGAGCAACGCACTCAAGGGCTCCACGCCGAGGGAACGGACCTAGGCTTAAGCCGCTGCCGGGGGAGGGGCCTAATCTGGTACGTATGCATTCCATTCCATTTCATTCATACAATAATAATTTACAAATTTTATACGAAATGTTTTATTCATTTTAAGCACATACATAAATAGTGCATTCTAGGTTTACAATGAAAACATAAAAAATAATTTTACAATGTATTAAAAATATTGGCTGGTCATAGAAAAACAAAGTCTTAGAATTTTATGAAATATATAGTAGTTATTATTAATATGTACACGTAATAAACTGATCGGTATTTAGTTTATTATAGTTGGCTAGCGATTAGTTAAATAATTTAAATTTTAAAGTTGATACATTAAATTTGAACAGAAAATATTTCAGTTTAATTTACGAGCCTAATTATTAATTTACAGAAAATAGAGAATATCTGGTAGATAAAATGTATTCTCTATTGTGACGACGTCGCTGTATAAGAAACAAATACAATTTCCTCTTAATTTCCGCTGCTGATCTTATCTGGGCATAACGGCAAGCTTAGCATTCAAGAGTCCCTTCTTACTAAAACTTCGAAAATAGGCACAATTTCACTCAGCTTATTTCCTATTATTTGCTTACGTTTTTTTAAATTGCAATTGTTCTACTTGTTGGTGTTGTTTTTCATCTCGAACACGTGTGGATGTTATAATGTGTAACCGATTACCATTAAAGGAGGCCTTTAAAGTGTTGTGGTTAGATTACCTCCACGCCTATTTTAGGATATAGTTTCAACAATTGTTTGTATTTACCCGGATGCCCACTATAGCATGATATATATTATATCGCTCCATCGAAAACTTTGATGTCACATTTTTTATTCATTGTTATTAAATTTAATAAAATGTATACAATATTACTCTTTCTAACAGGCAACGCGGTTACCCCTCAAACATTGTTATAAGAGCAACCTGATATAGTTTTTTAAAAACACATGAAAAATAACTTCCATTCATAAAATACCAGACAGAGAATATCGTTTTGTTGTGAATATCCATTTCTTGAGCTCCCATAATGTTTATTATCAAAACAATGGATTACTTTCAATTCTGATGAGTCTATATAAAACCGTATAAGGCACGACTATTGTGTAGGAAGCCGATCATGTGAGAAAACCGCACGGCCTTACCTCACCGACATAGGCATTCACATTTCGGTACTAGTTCATATAGGGTTTATACTATTTATCCGTTTTTTTTCGAACTGACTACGCTATTGACCCAGCAAGGTCTTAACAGCTTCACCGGACTACCTATTTATCCGTATTAATCTTTCCTTCTCCTTTATCGTATTTTCTGACCAACAGTTTATATACTAAAGCTCAAACGTTGATAGTGGTAACCTTATATTTTAGTTCTTAGGTAACCACCCTCAGCAAGTAGACTATAACACAAAAATATTTTTTTTTACAGCTGACTGGCAGTTCCAGGTATTAAGGCGTTTATATAATCTGTTTATATGATTAATAATATTAAAATAAAAGTGTTGTCTGTATATCTGGATTCTCAAACGTCATTTATGCCCTTATCTATTATCCTTACCAACCTTATAATACTAATTATAGGTAATTACATGAAAATGAATTCATAAAATATTATTTAAGTTACACCTACATATTCTGTCTCCCAAACTGCATTTAGTTACTCGTACACCGATTCTCATTTAATTTTAATAGTTAAATTTCGTCGACATTTCCTAGCGTGTTATTATGTTTGAAATATTCGCAACAACTGCGCTCCCATTTCTATATTCTCACGGCAATTACGATCCGAATATTCCGACTAAATGTTTCACTGTAGCGAATGTTTTTAACCGTAGCACACTATTGTAATGAAGTTCTAAATTAATTAACACATATTTAAAAATAATTAAAACAACATGTATAGTATCAAGATACAAAAACGTTCACAATTAGAAAAATTACTAACACTTTTTGACGATCCAAAATATCCGTCTATCGGTCCTCATTTGCGTCTATTAGGTTTCGTAGGTCTTTGGAATGTCGAAGATAAGCGAATCGTTACATTTTTCAAGCGGTTATTGTTTCTTATAACTGTAACGTTTTTCATAAGTCAATACATAAAATGTATTTTAAAATTCGATGCTAGCTCTTTAAAGCTTATTTTGCAATATGCACCATTTCACATGGGGATAGTTAAAGCTTGCTTTTTCCAAAAGGATTATAAGATCTGGACAGAACTATTAAAATATACGGCTACTGTAGAAATTGAGCAGCATAGAAAAAGAGACGACCAACTAAACGCAATAATTCGTAAATATATTGGTCGAAATCGAAGAGTCACTTATTTCTTCTGGGCCTTGGCTTTCTTTTCGAATTTCAGTATATTTTCTGAACCGTATCAGAAGAACCAGGTTTATGGTAACGGAACGGGAATTTATATGCACATTTTTGACGGCTACACACCTTTTGACGATGTGCCTCCGGGTTATTACTTTTCGATGATTATTGAGACAGTGCTTGGACACGTAGTTAGCGCTTACGTCGTGGGATGGGATACTCTGGTCGTTTCTCTGATGATTTTCTTCGTTGGACAGTTGACAATCACTAGACTTTACTGTTCGACAATGATAAGTAATAATTGTTCTGAAAGTCACTTTAATATATCAGAGTGTCATAAATTCTATACAAAATTAATCAAGTAAGTATTTTAAATCTAGACGGTGTTATCACAAAAAAGTCAAATACGTATCGAATACTTGTTTTAAAAAGGTTTCGAATTAAATGCACCGCGGTCGCTGAATGTTCGCCATCTTACTCTTTTCTCTCGCTTTGGTTACGTTAGATTAGACTTGCAAAAAGGATAACGCGAACTTGCCTCGGGCGAGCGCGGTGCATTTAATTCGAAACCTTTTTAAACCAAGTATTCAACTTTTTCGTAATAACGCCGATAAAGTTTATTTATTTATTAAGTCTACGAAACTGGATTCAATCTGATTATTAATGCTATATGACTATCACTACACAGTATAAAACACAGTCGTTTTCTCTGTCCCTATATCTCTATGTATGCTTAAATCTTTAAAACTACGCAACGGATTTTGATGGGGTTTTTTTTAATAGATAAAGTGATTGAAGAGGAAGGTTTGTATGTACAATAACATCCATTAAATAGTGGAGAAATACTGTTACTTTTGACGTTTCTAATGTGATGTCGTAAATAATTACATAACCGATTCGATGCAGACGAAGTTGCACGGGTCAGCTAGTATATTATAAAACAAAGTTCTCTGCCACGTAACTGTCTGTCTATCTGTTCGCAATAAACTTAAAAACTACTAAACAGACTATCATGTGGTTTTCACCTGTAGATAGAGTAATTAATGATGAAGGTTTAGTTAAATTGGTTTAGGAAGGTAGGTAATTTGTCAAAGTTTTATTTTATTATCAGAGCGGGACAACGTCCACCGGGCCTGCTAGTGTTCTATAAGTATAACTAAAATTAAACTCTTCTAGACGTAAACACAGCTTAGACAGATTATAAAACAAAGACGCATATCGCGTCTCAATATGTCTTCCCTCAGTTTTTTAAACTACTTGCTTGATTTTAATACGATTTACGCTACTTTTAAAAATGTCTTCTGGAAAGTTTATATGTATATAAAGTAAAAAAAACTAGGTATATTCTAAGAAAATTGCAAGGAGTTTTCTGTACCTTTCATTGATAATGCTGGCTAAATTGTACTAAAGGCATTTACATTTATGTAATATCCTGGCTTACTAAATTAATTCAGCTTATTTTCTCTTAACTAAAATATCTAAATTTATATTATAAACAAATCATATACTTAATTATTGTGTACTTTACCACCACTCCAAAATTATGTTGTGTGTCAAATCAAAATATCCTTTATTCAATTTAGGCCTTGAGAAGGCACTTATGAACGTCCAAGCTACCACCGGTTCGGAAAAAACCCAATCATCGAGAAGAACCGGCAAGAAACTCGATCTGGCTTATTTTTTCGTGTTATATATTTTTCAAAACATGAGCTAGTTACATTTGTTATTATTGGATGCAGAGAGAGGGGCGTCATTTGTAGACGTCACAATCGTTCACATATTGATTCACCTTATAATAACCTTTAGATATTAAAACCCGCTTGACATGATTCTTGAACTCACTATCCGGCAAATCGGTAATGTGTACAATACCTAACTACTAAATAATATTTTGTATCTGCTTATATTGATACAACTAATAATGACATTGTTTTTCAGTTACCAAAAACTCTTCAATTCACTCATATCTCCGGTAATGTTTATATATTTGATTGTAATTTCCGTCAACCTTGGAGTTTGCATTATTCAAATCGCAGAGGTGCGTTGCATAAATAATTTAATTATCTATACTATAGGTCTACTAAAATAATTTCCCTCTAAAACTTTCCTCAATCCGAGTAGCTAAAACTTGGTCCGAAATAATCCGTGATAACTGTTAATTGGTGAATGAAAATTATTTAATACATTCAAGAAGATCAAAACAATAGGTACGCTAAATCTAAATTTAGCTACATTATATTTCAAGTATATGCAGGAAAACGAACATACGTTTGCAATATTTTGCGAATAGATTATATTAGCAGAATTTATTAAGTTAATGCAGGGTTATCAAAGGAATCAAGGAATTCAAATATTATATATTTGTACTTCACGCGCCTGACCTGTTTTTCATGTTATTCTCGGTCTTCTATAGATAATAAGTCGCTAAGGGTTATCGCTTATAAAGAAAATATCGAAAAGTCATTAATATCGACGTTATATTATCAATATTTACATCGATATAATTAAACTAACGACATTATAATTATATGGATATAATTAATAACAACAATGAAACCCACATCCAAATCGGAGAAAACTGGGTCATACAAATATACATAGGGGTCGAAAACACGACCTCCTTTTTTGAAGTCGCTTAAAAATATCAAAAAAAACTTTAATTCCGGCGCTATCACTGTCCGAATGAATTGCAACAATTTTGTTACGTTGCGTGTTACTTCACGTCGGTGTTTCTGTGGGTCGGGTTGTAGTACCCCGGGCGAGCCGACTCATTCATGCTGAAACCAGTAATAGCTTCAGCTTGGTTCTACCACCTATAATTTAATTCTATTTCAATTTTATTTTTAGTTTACTATACATTACCATATTTCATTTACCAAATAATACTAAACTTATCGATAATAGTAATACATTTAATATATCGATTACGATTGGTAACTATCGACTTTGTAATACTTTTAGCCTTCATTTCGATATCATATAAAACTTCATCCCTAGTCATGAGACGGCGTTTTCCTTGCTGTTATTTTGAGAAAATATCCACACGTGTAGTATTTAGATGCGTATTTTTTATTTATAATTCCTAATAATATCCAAAGTTTTGTTTTGATTTTATATTCAGTTTATACAAGCTCTATTATATTAGCAAATATCAAAATAAAAACATTATGTCATTAGATCAAAGACGATGTACACACGCTCTTGTCTAGTTGTCTCTTTGTAGCTGCTTGCTTGATCCAACTCCTACTCTTCTATTGGCACAGCAATGAAGTTACTATAGAGGTAATATATCAATTTATTAATAATTTACATTACACAAATCTTAACTCACTCACTCATACTCTACTCACCTGCAAGGACACACACATACAGGGTCGGACTCGGCCGGAAGGGCCCGGGTGGCTGACCACAAGCCCCGGGCTCGAGACTAGATGATGGTAGACGGGATACTATTAGAAAATACTGAGATACACAAATTGAAATAAACAAAATATACAATTTCAAAATTTTCGACTTTTTCTAGTTCATTCCTCCTGGGGCCTGGCTGGCAAATGACACCTCGGCTATATGTCCAGTCCGACGCTGCACACATACTCACTTACTGAGGAACGCAAACCCATAAGGCACTAAAAAGCGGAAAATAAATAGTTTATCAAATTAACCAAATGAAATAAAACATATGAATATGTGTGCTACCTAGAGATGTATTGGAAGTCGGTGCCAACCAAACCGAAAATCATATCATCTACAGGTACAAAGTTTAAGTCCACTCTCGCGTCTCTGTAATACAAAAATTTTGGTTGGTACCGACTTCCAGTACATCTCTAGGTAGCACACATATTCATATGTTTTATTTTTGATAAACTATTTATTTTCCGCTTTTTAGTGCCTTATGGGTTTTTGATTGATATTGAAGTCGGTTAATACTTTTTTTTGAAAATTTACTTTATTTTTCCATTTTTAGTGTACATAAATATATTTTACTAGCAGTGCCCGCGAACTCCGTTCCGCCTTAAGTATATTAAAATATGCGCATTTTTGTGGTATGGTATCTATCGGTATGGTATGCGATATGGTTTCAATTGGTTGTACAATAAGTAACGTTTGGTACGATAGTTTCTACCACCAACTCGGCTACCATCGCTTCACACATTATACACCTTAAGTAATGTAATTACAATGCTTGCGTCATGTTGCAACACAGCAACGAACATAAGCACAATAGGCTCCTAAGAATTGAAGATTTTTTTTTATAATATTGGTGGCAAACGAACATACGGGTCACCTGATGGTAAGTGATCACGGCCGCCCATGGACAATTGCGGCACGAGAGGAAACACAGATGCGTTGTCGGCTCTTAAGAAAGGAGTAGGCTCGTTTCTTGGAAGTTTTCTTACTTTGTCACGGATCCCATAATCAGAACCTAACCAAATTCTCATCAAACTACCCTTGAAGTACATCCTTTCCAATAAAAAATGAATCATCGAAATCGGTTAGCGTAATATTGAGTTATTCGTCTATTTGTCGTGTACATACTTAATGCAAATTTATAACTTATACGGTTTTGCACTGGATGCCGTTGTCGGAACTTTACCAAATTGAAATGGGACCACATGGGAAGCACCAGCTTTCAAATAAAAAAAGAATAATCAAAATCGGTTCACCCAGTCCAAAGTTATGAGGTAACAAACATAAAAAAAAAAAAAAATACAGACGAATTGATAACCTCCTCCTTTTTTTGAAGTCGGTTAAAAATGCAGTTTATTCCTAGATTTAAAAAATACGAGTAAAGGCGATAATACGACGATTTTTTTTTCAGAGCACTCTAGTAAGTTACAGTATTTTTCAAAGCGACTGGACCGGATCTGACAAGAATATACAAAAAAAAGTAGCGCTATTAGGATTGACGACTACAAAAATTATGGCATTCAGAGCTGGGCCTTTTAATGAGATGTCACTAGCTACATTTGTCTCAGTATGTATTTAATTTCACGTTTTTTTAATTTTCATAACTGCCTAGACCACCTGTTACTTAACCTTTTTTTTTCTCCCTGGGGGAATCCCTAACGGATATCCATCTCGACGGGCAGCAGAGGATGGATATGCCCGAGTCGCACGGACTAAAACCCCATGGTACCTTCTTACACCTTTGGCCGGAGGAGCAGGGACTGTCTAATCGACACTACATCTGCTCCTCCAACAGGTGTTGTCCCCTCCTAAGGGACCCAAACTGCGGCCTGAGGGGTCAAGATGGTGGGCCACTCAAGGGGAAATGGGTGTTATTCCCCCTAACGAACTGTGGGAGCATCAGCATAATGCACCTCCACCACATGGACCTGTGCAGTTTAACTGCCCGGAGCGACGAACATGCATGTGTCTGTCCTGTTACTTAACCTAAGAATTTAATTTATATATGTTAAAAAAGTGAGAAAGAAATGCTGTTTCCTAAGGACAGACCAAATCTATTAACACAGGTGAAGCCGCGAGCCGAAACTAGTTTATAATATTAGTAAGGATTAGAATTTGAGTTTGTTTATTACACTTATATGATGTAACTACTCAATCGATCTTGATGAAATTTTTCATACTCTTTGTCAAAGGAATAGAAAACTACTTAAGGTGCTGTTCATTCCCTAAAATCGCAAGGAAACCTAAGGATATATCAATTAAAAATTCACGCGAGCGAAGCCGCAAACAAAACTAGTAGAAAATACAAGATGCATACAGTTAGACATGAAGGTTGTCTTCTAGTATATTTATATTATTTTTTATTATTAAACAGCTTTAGGAATAAACAAAAAATTATAGTTTTATCCTTATATTTATTGTAATGGCAATTCTTCTCGTTTCAGATATTACGTGCAAGCTATAGTTTCTATACTTTGCTTAATGGAACGAACTAGTCAGAAACATGGACTTTAAATACTAAGACTTTAAAGATTATTTTATAACTTATAAATCCTCTCCGTGTACGTTTAAAGTAGTGTGTTTCAAGACATGACCAAAGTACTTGTTTGCTTCATTAGACACAAGAGAGAGCTAGCCGTAGCACGTAGCGACTAAAAATCACCAAATGAAGTCATCTTTGACCAGTCTATAAACTGTACAACGTTCAATAGAGTTCTAAAACTTTAAATTAAGGTATATTGGTTAAATTACGCCTTCACTTTGTCTCAAACTACGCTCGAATTTACTAAGAAAACCCCGTCAAAATTCGTCAAGTAGTTTTGTAGATTTACGTTTCCGAACAGACAGACAAACTTCTTAATAATAGACGTATTTTATTATGTTACACTGTCTAAATCGTCCACAATCTATTTTAAATTCACTCACTTGTGTAGGTTAGGTAGATTAACAATACCCTGTAAACTACGTTTAAAACTTTAAGGGGGTGAAGAGACAACCTCGATAAAAAACACAAAAATGAGAGGCCTTCGGGTGGGGGAGGAATAAAACTTCGTTAAAAAGCTACCGTGAGTTTAAACCATGTTAAAAAGTTACAAGGGGTGAGGGGACAACCTCGTTAAAAACACAGACGGGAAGCCATCGGGCGGGGGAGCGACAAAAGCTCGATAAATAATTACCGTGGGAGAAAACCACGTCAATCGTTACACAGGGTGAGGGGACAACCTTATTACAAATCAGCAGCTGGTGGTTGTTCAACCGGCGTCCCGTTCATTGCCCGGCCGGGCCAAGGGGGGAAGGGTAGGAAAATCTGATCTTCCGTTGCACTGGTTCGGTGGACGAGGAGACAGAAACTGAGCTATATGGATCAGAGGACCACCTAACGCTCTCATTGGGCCTTTCCACCGGTGTGTCGATATGTGGTAAACTCAACAGTAAATATTTGATCATCAATATAATATATAAATAGGCAGATTTTTTTCAATGCCAAAGGGCAGCAAACAAGGTTACGACCCATCTGATGTTAAATATTTACCGTCGCCTATGGACATTACGACATTACATGACGACCGATGGACAAAAAAAGTGACAGTATGGATACCATGGGGGCATAAAAGAAAAAAAGGAAGGCCCAAAAAGAGGTGGAGTGATGTCTTTAAAGAAAGGTGTGGTTGGAAATGGCCAAGAATAGCGTCAAGGAAAGAAGAATGGAGAAGTTTGGGGAGGCCTACGCCGCTGAGGCGAGTGCTATATAGTTCTTGAATAAAAGATAAAATAAAAATATAATAGTAGTATTAGTATGTAGCAATAAAAGGCTTTTTTATTTTATTTTATTTTATTTATGGACAACTGCAACACCAGGGGCATCACTGTTGTGAGGAACCCCATGTCATAACCCTGGGGGAACATGTACCAGGTAACTCATTACACAATGCTAGCTTGCGCATAATAAAGCTTCTAGAGAACCTTACGGTTGTCGACATTTTGCTGGGCTTTAGGGTATGTGAATGAGCAAACAGCCAGCGGTGGGTGGTGAGAGTATGAAATAGCGATAAGGACACCATACCAAAATGTTTTTCAGAACACTCTCCGTTAAGAGCACACACAGAGAGCCAATGTCTCTGCGAAATTCTAATAACTCTTAGATGGAAAACAGATAGGAACATGTCCAAGCTCTGGTCCACGCTCCTTAGGCAATTTTCTTAATTTTTAGTTAATATTGATGAGACAATGTAATTAAAATAAAGAATTAGAAAAAACTTGTTTTTTTTTTCATTATATTCAAACTTGAAAAGTTTATGAATTATGTGGTGTACATTGAAAATATGAAATAATTCCTGTTCAATCAAATTCCCTCCTCTCCTTTCCCACGTATTGGGCTTAGCAGCAACAGTTTTACGATAACTTTTATCTGGATATGAACCAAAAAGATAGCGACGTTTTACCTTTGCTGTAACGTGAAGGTATTGAATAGGTTTTTGGCGAGCGTGTTACCTCCTCTTTGGAACATCTGGTCTTTTAAGCGTAAAGCGAAGACAAAAGATGGTGATCGGTTAATGGTTGGTAATTTCTCGATGATCTCCATTTGTTTTCAGATTGCAGTTTACTATAAGGTATAACGCTGTCAGTTTGTCGCATTTCTATTAAAGAAATATTCATGGTTTTTATCGATTTCCTATTGAATTATTTATTATTACATTACTTTTCCACGTCTTTAGCTAGAATTAGAATTAAAGCCCCTCTTTTTAACCAGTTACTCAAATAAAACTGTACATTTTCCATCAAAGAATTCCACACCAGCTTATTCTTAAAATATAATGTTACTTCTAGTAATATAGTTTGACAAATGCAGAAAGTTTAGGAAAATCTTTACATCGATTTACATAATCAAACACAGATTTGTATAATATTTACTGAGGCTTAAGTTAAATAAGGAGGAGTTGAAGGAAAGATATGTCAGAATTGCTTATCATTAATTTTCTAGTTTCACAACAGTCATGGGTAATCCGTACGTTGTGGAATACAGAGCTATAGCGAAGGTATTAACATATAAATTGTTTTGAAACCGACGACTACAGCCCGTTAAATTATTTCACGAACTTCGCAAATTTACATGGTAATTGGTAAAACTCAAGATTTGTTTGTTGAACTGCCTGATTGTTATACGTTGGACAAATTTTGCATTAACGAGTTAAGTCGCCTAATCTAGTAGTTGTAACTTTTTTTTTTCGAACTGATTACGCTATTAACTTAGCAAGGTCTTAACAGCTTCACCGGACTACTAAGGCGAGCGCTTAAGGTACTCAGCCGATTTTATTTGACAACTAGTTCAAGCGTGCATGGCACACCTCGGCTTGGACTGTTGCCTGATACATGCAATTCGCGACCTATCTGAGCTAACCTAACTATTCATACATATATGAGTTGTTGAAACATATATGTTTCCCAAGCATACATACTTCAAAAACTCTTATATATATATATATATATATATATATTTCATATCGGATAATTTTCTAAACTATTTCAGTTTGTTAGGGAAAAAAAAACTTCCAATTGCATGTGTAAGCGTGTGTGTAGGTGACATGTGTAATGTTGTCGCAGTGATGTAAGATTTTGTGTAAATGTATCGCGCGAGCAGCGCACTCAAGGGCTCCACGCCGAGGTAACGGACCTAGGCTTGAGCTGCTGTTTAGGGGGGCCTAATCTGGTGTGCGGGAGCGAAATTGACCCACAGACCACAGTGGCGTGGGCGTGAATACGCTCTGTTTGGAGAGACAGGCTGGTACTGATCGTTCACTGCCATTATTTCATCGGGAGGGTCGGTGAAAATCGCTAACGTCTTTTATAATGAGCAGCATTCGGTACGGGTTCGTATTTTGCGGCGGATGTTATTCACGGCTTTTTCAAAATAACTGATCGTAAGTGATTGTACTCCGATCGCTTTGGCATATTTGTAGCAAATATAAATAAAAGAGAATTTTCATTAAAACCCCAGGCTATTCTATCGTTAAAATGGAACTGAAAATGTATTCGATAAACTCAGAAAATCAATTTGTTTATTCATTTTCGGTTACATTTTTTACAAATTTTTGCAGATTTTTCACTCGACGACGATAGTTTCGTTTCACAAGTTGCGTAACAAATTGCGTTGTTGAAGCCATGATTGCTTAGTCGATAGTGATTTCGGACACAGCGTCGATGGACGTGGGTTTGAATGGTCGCAACTGAGTTGGTGCTGAAGATTTGGAGTTGAAGAGTTGGAGATGAAGGGAAACATCGGGATGAAACCATAGCATGATGGTTTTTCTAAGTCCGCCTTGCAATCTACCACCCTAAAATTGGAAATCTGTTTTCAAGCATCTGTTGGTGTGTTCCAGCAGCTGCACTTGGGAGCCAGTACCCTCTATGCTTAACGTGTTTACCATCTTAGACCACCGTCATTTAATTTCAATCAGATCTGACTGTGGTCAAACGCTAAAACCTATGTAACTTTGTTTTTTCGCCGCTGTCATACCGGCCTGCAAAAAGCTGGATATGCACAGACTGATCCCGAAACGCGACCCGCAAAAGCGAATGACTAAGACGGGCTTTTGCGCCATATACATGGTGGTTGCGACGCAGTCAGGCTGTAAAACCCTACCACCCCGCTTTCGCCATTGCCTCGTTTGTTATTCAGCAGGGTGCACCACGTGCTGGTGAGGTTGGCTTGGATGTCTCAAGTCTTAGATGTTATTTGACACCCCAACTAACCGAGGCAAGTTCGCGTTATCCTTTTTCGTAAGTCTAACCTAACGTGACCAAAGCGAGACAAAAGAGCAAGATGGCGAACATTCAGCGACCGCGGTGCATTTAATACGAAACCTTTTTAAACCAAATATTTAATACGTATTTAACTTTTTTGTAATAACACGGATAGTGTATATAAAAAAGTTAACTCCACTTTGCTGTTCTCCCATCACTATTATCAATTTTTTTAATACCTATTTCGTTATCGAAAGGTTACAGTTACTATAGATTTGAAATTAATATCATTTAATATATCGTTCTTGTGCATCTTCACTACAAGTATCATTACGAGTAAAGGAGACAGCATATTAGGAAAAAGATTGTAATGAAAAGAGATGGAAATAATTTTCTTATTTGTACAGTTAAAATGAAAAGCGGGATATCTGATTGAATATACATTAAACGCCATCTATTGGTACTTCTCTGTACTTTTAGATTACACAGTACATAACACAATCAAGCCGATATCTGTAGCATAGTCCTGATGATCAGATTTTTGTTCTAGAAGGTAATACTAGAGTTTTTGATGGGATCTTAAATTGACATGTAGACTCAACTGTTTATTTATTTATTTAAACTTTATTGTACCCCAATTATATATATATATACATTTCAAAAACATCGTTTTATTAACGGTACAATGGGCGGCCTTATTGCTATTAGCAATTTCTTCCAGACAACCTTTGGATGGATTTTTCAATGGAGTAGAATCAGGGGTATTCTGGGTGTACAGGAATAAATACTAGGTAATACCACCTAAGATAGTGGCACGTAACTGTAATATAATAATGTAATAACTATAAATAATACAAAAAATAATAACTGTAATGTAATATAATATAATGCAATATATATATATATATATATATATAGATGTATAGATTGAAAAATATATACACATAAGCGAATTTTAAATCGATAAATAGTGTTTTATGACAGAGTTTCTAAAAATGCCCATCGTCTGCGCCCATCTTATAGAAATCGGTAGAGCATTCCATAGTCGGACAGCCTGGATTGTGAAAGACTTGGCGCTGAAACTAGTGGAATGAGTAGGGACTTCTAACGTTAAATCATCTGATGACTTTAAATTTCGAGTATGCCTATCGCACAGGAACTGAAAACGATTTTTTAAGTACAAAGGAGCGATAGGGTTAAAGAGAGTACCGTATAGAAGATAAAGAGTGCGAGCGTTCCGGTTCTTGTTTCTAACTCTTGTTCCGGTTTTTGACACTAACTTATGTAGTATTGGTGGTTTCGTGCTTAATATCATTTGGTTATTGTGGATAAGTAAATTTTAAATAATAACATGAAACTCAAATTTCTATATTTCTAGAAAGTTCTAACAAAGGAGTCGTCACAGTGTGTTAGAACACGAATGTAATAACAAGACACATTGTGATAATTACCCACTTAACAATAGCAGTACCAATTTGTAATAGTAAAATTTGGTTGTAAAGTAAAAAAATAGAAGTTACTACTATGCTATGGAGTATTTATACCAAGCTTTGAATTAAAAATAAGGCTGTTTATTTTAATTTATGTTTAAGCGAAAAACTTAAATTAGTTAATTTATTTTGACCGCCACTAAACAGTTCAGATAGAGAACTCGAAATAACACGTTTAAACTAACTCACTCCCCGAAGGGCTATCAGCTCAGTTACGAAAGTAACTTTCACAAATCTAAAATGTATTAGATGCTCTACGGGACCAACTAAATCGATTTTACTGTACGTGAGTTTAAATCTAGAATTTTACGCCGCAACTAGCTTTCGAATCAACTGCTGGAAGTCACAAGCGTTTGGAGGGTTTACATAGTATTATATATATATATATATATATTACTAGCCGAACCCGTGACTCCGTCTACATCAATGGTCCTCAAACTTTATTATCTCGTAGACCCCTTGCCAATTTTTACTGTATTGGGTAGACCCCTTATCTTTTGAATGACTTTGAATCCAAACACAAAGCGAACAGCTTGTTAAATTAAATCTAATATATAATTAGGTATTATAAATAAAATACACATCTACAACGGAATTCATAATAATTCAATGCTTTAATTCAAATTAATTTTCAATAAAAATTATTAGAAGTGTTTATAAGTTCATCCCATCATCGATCAGGAATTTTCTCCTGATTGACGCATGCATGTAATCATGAAATTGTTTGAAACCATCTTCATCAAATACTATAAACACTTACATTTTACGAGTATTTACTTATATGTTTATTGTAAAGAAATATTACTGAAGTACAAACGCACTGTTATATTTTATTATTCTATTTATAGAAAGTTAAAATCTTCGTGATGACTTGCTTAAATTGAATTCACTATTGTCGACCGCCATTTGCAGCTCGTTAACCCCCAAATTTTGTTTTCGCTGGCATAGACGTAGTTCGATATCAATCCCCAGGGGTCCATATGGACCACTTTGGGAACTTATGGTCCACATGTAGCTAATGTAAAATACAGTGACTAATAAAGTCATCTGAATGTATTAAGTCCATTTACTTATCTACCTTGCTCTCGTACTTAAGTCGCGTCGTCATTAAAATTACAATAACTTTTGATAGAGCGAAGCGATTTTAATAAAACTAAGGCTAAATGTTACTACAGGACATGCTTTATGACAATGATGCGTGTCCAAGCAAACGGACAAACAGACATCTCTAAAAATGATTGAAATATATTTTATTATCTGGTCCAAGACACCTGCAACAATTATTTTTATAAACATCTAAAAAGTAAAAACACGTTAGATTTACATTCTTACGAGTATTATATGTATAGATAACATATTATTATAATATTCCTTAGATCGCCTTCTGGTATTCACGCACATTATAACTCCACCTATCAACCATTTAATCATTGACAGGTGTAGGTGGTAGAGCCACGCTGAAGCTATTACTGGTTTCAGCATTAATGGATCGGCTCACCCGGGTAGTACCACCCTCTCACAGAAAACCGACGTGAAGTAACAGCGCTTGCATTGTTGTGTTTTGTTCGATCAGTGAGAGCGCCGGAGGCCCACTTCCCTTTCCCCTTCCCCGTCCCCTCTCCCTCTCCTAAAACACAGGGTGGCAACGCACTTGCGACTCCTCTGGTGTTGCAAGTGTCTATGGAAGGTGGTGATCACTTACAATCAGGTCATCCTGTTCATTTACCACGTATGATATATAAAAACAAAAACATGAAATTATCTATAGTTCTCGCAAAACTTTTTGGCCGCTCTGAATGTAGAACACAAATCACTACATATTATAAAACAAAGTCCTGTGTCACGTCTGTCTGTCTGTCACTCTGCCTGTTCGCAATAATGTAAATTCGCGATTTCATGCGATTTTCACCAGTAGATAAAGTGATTCACGAAGAAGGTTTAGGTAATATATTAAGGATTTTTTATTATCAGGGCGGGACAACGTCCGCCGGGCCCGCTAGTTTGAAATAAAAAAAAGGACAAAACAACTTAGATTAATAAAAAATGATAATTGATTCAAAGTAAACAAAGCTCGCATTAAAATATGTTTTTCTATTAATTTGTTTTAAATTTAATATAAACTTTATCATAAAACTTAGACCGTGGGCCAAATTTTATGTGTTTAAAGATAGACACCCAAATTCAATCAAGTAGTTGGAAATTTTGTGAATTCCTAGATGTTAGATTGGCTTAGTTTAAGGGTTGCTGCCAAATAGGCAGATTAGGGTAGCACATAGTTTTGGGATTACTTACACAAACGACTTCACTTAAACTTAATTATTGTACTGAATTTAATTAATAATTCATATACGCCATAACTTATATATAACAATAATTATCGTTTAACAAAAAAACTTATAAGAGCAAAGAAAGAAAAAAATTGCATGTGTCGTAAATACACACGATCGAAGTGAAATTTGCGTATTACAGTGAAAACTTTTATTTAAAAAAAAAAGGTAACGTCACGCTATGTTTCCAGGAGGTCACCTACCCAAGTACTAACCGCGCTCGACGTTTCTTAACTTCGGTGATCGGACGAGTACCGGCGTTTTCAATGCTCTGCCCGACACAGTGTTTACCACTGTTCGTCATACAAAAAGGTTGCGAATCAGAATTTCAAAGTCATCTCATAAGAAATTTCACTTCAAAAATTGTCAGTGACAATTCAGTTACCAATAATAGAAATTAAATTTAAAACGGGTTAAAAGTGTATAAATAGCCCTTCCCTATATTGTGTAACCTAGGCTAAAATATGACAGTGGCGCCCTTCTCCAGCGTTTGAAATAAATTACTTTAAAAAAAAGTTGAGACAGCCATAAGAACTTTCGACAGAAAAACTCAAAACAATGAAATCAATTCAACATATATATATAACATAATAAAACATATATTTATAATCTTCTACTTATCTTCTATATCTATATAAATATTATAAAACAAAAATCACTTTCCACGTCTGTCTGTGTGCTACCTTATGTCTTCTAAACTACGCAACGTATTTTGATACGGTTTCCATTATAATTTAAAGAATATCTTTCGTAAGGTTTATAAGTATAATAGGTGTACCTATATTTACTTTTTTAAGTAAACGAAAATCTATCTATTTCAATAAAGTTGTAAAGAAAAGTGAGGATAAGTCAATAAATAAACGCATGACGCGACAAAAAAACTGAATCCTCGACTTTCATAACCACTTTTACACTTTTATTTTTCATACTGTTTTTCAATACAAAGAGCACTTTTATCTTCTACAATTAAATTTCACCACAAATATCAGTTACTAAGCTGTATTTTTTCTTGCGCTGACTCAATAGCTTAAATATCATAGAATTATTGTCATTCAATATTATCTAAAAGGATTAGATGTAAGAATAGTGTTGTAATTCCACATAACTTATTAAATTACGATCTACGCCCGTTGTAACATGGCGGCAAATTAAATTTCTGGCGTGAGTACTGGCCGGTGACAGCTGACGAAGGTGCGCGCCATTTTTTCAGGGTCCCACTGGATCGTGAGACGATCCATCAATCGAATCCATACCTGTGCGAGTAAAAATTTATGAAAATTGAAGGTAGCGGAAATACGTTACTGACTGATTTTCGTATAAAATTACATGGCTTATTTGTTTGTTACAGTGGTTAAACGCAATATTATTACATTGTTTTGATATTACAGTTCTCTATGTGTATTATAAGATATCATTATGTGAATATTTAGGTTGAAACTATGTTGTGGACGTTTATAGTAAATTACACAACATTAAGTTAGTTATTAAACGATTGGCCATCGAGAAGACCGAGGCCCTACTATTTCATGGGCCTTTTCAGGGCCGATTCAGGGTGGGGACCCAGATGAAGTATCTGGGCCTCACCCTGGACGGGCGCTGGCGGTTTGAGCCCCACTTTCAGTGGCTCAGACCGCGAATTGTGGGGGTGGCGGCGGCACTCGGCCGGCTGCTCCCCAACATAGGGGGCCCGAATGCTGGGTGCCGCCGACTATATATGGGGGTCGTACGGGCGATGGCCGTCTATGGTGCCCCGGTGTGGGCCGACGCTCTTGGTGCCGCTAATGTGAGAGCGCTGCGCGCTGCGCAGCGCATAGTGGCTCTGAGGGCGATCAGGGGATACCGCACCGTGGCCTCCGCGGCGGCTTTTGCGCTCGCCGGCTCCCTGCCCTGGGAGCTGGAGGCGGGAGTTCTTGCCGCCGTGTACGAATTTACGGCGGCAAGAAAGAGTATCGTGGAGCCTCCGGCTCCCAGGGAGATTGAGGCCAAGAGAAGGGAGGGCCGGGAGGAGGCGAAGGAACGATGGAGGTGGGATCTGGCGGACGAGCGGTATGGACGTTACACTATTGACGCCGTCCGCCCGGTCCTGCCGGATTGGATAGGGAGACGTTGGGGCTCCCTGTCGTTCAGACTGGTGCAGGTACTCACCGGGCATGGTTGCTTCGGGTGGTACTTGCACCAGATCGCTCGTAGGGCGCCAACCGCCGCATGCCATGAATGCGGCGCTGCGGAGGATACCGCGCAACACACTCTATCTGAGTGTGCTGCGTGGGAGGGACAGCGCCGCATTCTAACTGCGGTGGTAGGGTTGGATTTGTCGCTGCCGAGTGTGGTTTCGGCCATGCTCGGCAGCGAAGAGGCTTGGAATGCGATGGCCTCCTTCTGCGAAGACGTCATCTCACAGAAGGAGGTGGCGGAGAAGGTACGCGAAGATAACCCTCTGAGTGGCCCTCTCCGACAACGGAGGACCGGAGGGAGGAGGCGACCCATCAGGAGAGCCCATTTCCTCATTGCACAGGTCCGGTAGACGAGGGGAGGCAGCTGGTGTGTGCCCGGTCTGTCTCCCCATTAGGATGGAGCCCGGCGGCCACCTTCCGCAGGGCGGACCGTTGGGGCGGCTATCCAAGGGGAATAGCGTAGATCGATCCTTGCCGCCCCAACAGTACGGTCGGATGGTACACCGTGGGGTTTTAGTCCGTGCAAATCGGACATAACCCATCCTCTCCCCCGAGAGGGTGGCGTATCCACAAGGAATTTCCCCACGTTAATAAAAAAAAAAGTTATTAAACGATTTCTTTTGAAATATGATATTATAAAAACCAATTTACTTTAAATACAAACATTATTTTGTATAAATTATCTATGTTCTTTTTGTTATTGTTTTTATAGGTGGTAGAGCCATGCTGAAGCTATTACAGGTTTCAGCATGCATAGGTCGGATCGCCCGAGGTATTACCACCCTCCCACAGAAACACCCACTGGAAGTAACAGTGCTTGCTTTGTTGCATTTCATTCGATTAGTAAGAGCGCCGGAGCCCACTTCCCCTCCCCTCTCCTTTCACCTCCCCCTTCCCCTCTCCCAATACACAGGCTGCCAACGCACTTGCGACTCCCCTGGTGTTGCTAGTGTCTGTGGACGACGGTTATCACTTAACATCAGGTCACCCACCTGTTCCTTTGCCTCCTATGATATTAAAAAAAAAGTTGTCCATTCGAACTTCTATTCATAGCATTAATTACGTCATTCGAACTTTTAACACGCTTCAAAACGGTTAAAATTTGCAAAAAGAATATTGTTTTAAATTCACACCAACTATCATTTGATGCTCAAAGTTGGACAGTAAAATAAGTTTAAGCAAAGGATACCTAGATGATAAGTAATAACGGAATTATATACGTATCATAAAAGTTTGTATGTTATTGAGATATCTTTATAGATAATTTATACGAGTTTGTTAAAATTATTACACAATAACTTGTGCCCGCGACTTCATTCCATTGTCTTTAAAATTAACTATAAATACACTTCTTGTTTTGGAATGGTTGTACTGATACAGAAGCTTTGTTGGCGTGTGTAAAACTAATTTTCAAATCGGAATTTATAGGGTATAATAAAAAAATATTACTTTTATATATATACATACTTCTGAACGACTACTAACTTTTATTACTGCCGGGAAAAGGACGAACTGATGGAAGTTGCATGTTTATTACTATTTATTGCTTCGACATTGCTGGACAAATTCGAAGAAAATATGTTATTGCATGACATAATCGTCTTCTGTGCCAAATTTCACAACTCCGTGCAGCCCTTTGAGTCCAACTGATGACTGAGAGACATTCAAACACACGTACTTTCGAATTTCTAATATACAAGAGATTAACGTCCAAGATGGTTAGTAATCTATCTATATTATAATAAAACTGTAGCAAGGTCAAATCTGTACATTAAATATTTTTTGAAAATTTTGATCGGGGTAGGCTTTGTTGTCGATATAGAAGCCAAAACTAACCCTTTTAAAATTTTTGTCTGTCTGTCTGTCTGTCTGTCTGTCCCTGTGAACGCGCATCACTCGGAAAGTACTGAACCGATTTTGACGAAACTTGGCACAGTGATAACTAATGTTACGAGATTACATTTAGGATACTTTTTGTCCCATAAAACGCAATGGATTCTCCAGGATCTGCCTGTTTGTCTGTCCCTTTAAACACGTATTACTCTGAAAGTACTGAACCAATTTAGACGAAATTTGGCACAGTAATAACCAATATTACAAGGTTACATCTAGGATACTTTTTATCTTATAAAACGCAAGGGATTCTCCAGGATAACGGACGAAAGTAAAAAAAATGTAGTTCATGATATTCTTGACGAATTTTGGTAAATTTTCTTTGTGCTATATATAGCAGACAGATTAGCTAAAAAATTAAGCTATATTTCCATATGCTACTTCAAAAAAAAATATACCAAAAAAAACGACCACCGTGATTCGAACCGTCGGCTCCGTCGAAACATATAAAGCCCCGTACGTTACAACTGAGCTACGCCTACATGACATTTCTGTACGTAATTATCGACCACTTATGAAACATTTATGTAGACGAAACTGTCACTTATGTTGTTACATTTATTTCATTGTATAAAAAAATGTTTGCTAAACAAAGGTGACAAGATTTATTTATTTATCTATACTATAATAAAACTGTAACAAAGCCAAATCTGTACATTACAAGGTTACATTTAGGATACTTTTTGACCCATAAAACGCAAGGGGTTCTCCATGATAACTAAAGAAAAGAAATTAGTTAATGTAACTAGACTTTTTTGCGACACTTTAGTATAAGAGCCAGCAACGTTGGAAGAACGAGAATTTGAGAAAAGTTGGTTCTTTAATATGAAGATATATTATGCCCTTCCAAACACGATTCAGGATACCTGGTAGCCGGTTAACGTTGTATTTTTTAATGCGAATTACACCTTTACAGATCAACATTTTGATTTATAAATAATTTAAGGAACATTTTTTGTCAGTAACTTTTATAAGTTTAACGTTTATACGTTATTAAAAACATGAATTTTTCACTGCCAGACAATTTTGTTATTGACAATAATGTGCCTGGTGATATTCTTTATAAACAAAATAATTCATTTCAAACCATTTTATTTTTTCCCTTGCAAAGAACATATTTCATTTTGTTAACCAGGCTCTTCCACAATTATGGCTATCTTTATTATACAGCCAGTGTTGCGCTAAGCTAGAGTTATAACTAAGTTATTCTATACATAGGTTTTGGTAGGGGGTAGAGCCACGCTGAAGCTATTACTGGTTTCAGGATGAATGGGTCGGCTCGCCCGGGGTAGTACCACCCTCTAACAAAAAGCCGACGGGAAGTAACAATGCTTGCATTAGTGCGTTTCGTTCGATTAGTGAGAGCACCGGAGAGGCCCACCTCTCTTCCCCTTCCTCCTCTCCCCTTCCGCTTCCTCCCCCTCCAACACAGGTTGGCAAGGCACTTACGACTCTCCTGGTGTTGCAAGTGTCTATGGACGGTAGTTATTACTTAACACCAGGTGACCCACCTGTCCGTTTGCCTCCTATGACATAAAAAAATACATTATATTTTTAATTTACCGTTTTTTATGTTGAAATAAAATAATATTTGAAAAAAGTGTGTGTGTACTTATGTATACGCGTTAGAAGTTATACTTCTTTGGCTTAACAAGTAAAAATCTTTTCAAAAATTTTATCTTGCGCCTTATTCTACGTTTGTAGAAAAAGCGACACTAACAATAAAAAAAGGTATTTAATACAATGAAAGTTTTAATATAAAGAAATACAAACAACAAATACAAAGAAACAAAATGTTGACTATAGCTAACTTCAGGGTGTCGGTTTTTCGTGACGGTGTGTGCGCGCAACGTAAAAATTTACTCTCATCATTTTTCCCTAACGCGCCAAAACAAGTATAACTTCAATAAAATTACAGGTATCTTAACATGGTTTGAACATACTTCTTTATTTACAAAAAATTGCATCGGGCACATTATTGTTAATATCAAAAATGTCTGACAATAATAAATTCATGTTTTAGTAGCGTTTCAAAGTTAGTGAAAAACAAAACATTCTAAAATTATATAAAGTTCAATATTTTTGCCTGTAAAGGTTTACCGGCAGCTAATTCGCTGTCGAAACCGTTGCCTAGCTCTTAGACAAATAGTCACAGGCAAGTGACAGTTGACACATCTTGCTCATATCTTTTTAATATTTATGTTTTTCTTTAATACAATGTAGTGTGAAAAAGTTTTAATACAAGTTATGATGTCATTCAGTGTTTAATTTATCATTATTTATTTTATGAATATATTTTAACGTTTAAATTACAATTTAACTCTATCAACTTGATATTTTATTATGTAAACTATACTGACTGTATAGTAAAGGCCTACAAAAAAGGGAAAGAAACTACGTTCCAACTGGAGGTCCATGTACCTCTCAAGCTTTGTTTACATTACCGCCAATATACGTAGGTTAGTTTTTATTTTAATTGAACCCGGTAGATGATGTTACGAACGGGTTGTAGGCTTATTGGGACAGAAGGTACTGGGACATCGTACTGGGAAGACATTTATCGGCAATATATGTAGGTTATTTTTTATCTTAATTGGACCTGGTAGGTGATGCTGCGAACGGGTTCTAAGCATATTTTAAAATATTTATCACATACCAACTGGGTATATATTTGAGTGAGTCCCTGGATAGTTGGGATTCACAATTTGAAACAGTAGGTATCGCTGCAATCGGGTTTTGAGATGTATTTAGATTTTTCGCGCTTAAAAGTACAATCGAAACCGGTAATAACCGATTTGGTGCAGACGAAGTCGCACGGGTCAGCTAGTATATATAATATATAAAGCTGAAGAGTTGGTTTGCTTCAACGCACTAATCTCAGGAACTACTGGTCCGATTCGAAAAATTCTTCCACTGTAGGTAGCTCATTTATCGAGGAAGGCCATATAGCATCACGCTAAGACCAATAGAAGTGGAGCACCAGTGAAGAATGTTTCAAAATCGGGGTTAACGTACGTATTATTTAAAAATATTTTCACCTTCTACGTAAACGAAGTCGCGAGTTAAAGCTAGCGTTAGGTCATAGTAACTATTCCACGCAGACGGCGTCGCGTGCAAAATCTAGTACAAGATTTTTAAATTAAAATAACTACGGAACTCCAATCTTATTTCGTTTATTCCGATTTATCACTAAACATTCCTTGGATGCCGCACGGTCACCTGCTTGTGGTCCGCGGACAGGGGTTACAAGGGTCGCGTACATGGGCCATTCTTAATGACGAAAAGATTTTTACCTAAACTACGGAAGTATATTAGGAGACTTTATGTTAAATCTATATTATATATATTTCATAGGTAAGTTACTTTTATGTGTCGTTTTACATTGTTATATAGAGCTTGGGAATATACTCTGGATATCTGCATTAAAGCCTATTACTATTATAAATGAGATAATTTATGAGGATGGATATTTTTACTCTTTCACGCAAAATCGATTAAACGAATTTTGATTAAACTAACATAGTTATATGATATACACAATAGAAAATAATGTAATTTATAAAGGTATTTTTGTAATTGGTCAAAATATAAAATCTATCTCCGCATATTTTGCATAAACCATTAGTTACAGGAAAAAAAATTTAACTGTCAACATTTATAAAGATACAGGCGTAGACAAAGTAACGGGCCACTGCTAGTATCTATAAATAATTTTTTTCTTCATTTTCTTCTATTATTTGACCCTGTAGTGTGTAATATTGGTGGCATCTTGTTTAATATAGTTTGATTATTGTGCACAAGTGATAGATATATTTATTGCACTGAACATGAATCCTGAGATGTCACAAAAACTCCTTGGAAAGTACTAATAAGAGAGCCGCCATCTTGTTGGAACACCGGAGTCGTTATAAAATGCTTTATAATAAATGCTCACTTGATAATGGCAATAATAGTATTTAATAACTGTGCTTGCGACTCCGTCCGCGTGGAACCTAATGTAAAAAAACAATGACTAATAAAATAATTTGAATGTATTATGTCCATTTACTTATTTACTTTTCTCTCGTACTTAAGTCCCGTCGTCATTAACATTACAATATCTCTTGATAGAGTGAACCGATTTTAATGAAACTAAGACTCAGACAGACAGACATTCCTAAAAGTATCCTGAAATATATTTTATATCTTACTGCAAGACACTTGCAACATTTTTTTTATTTATTTATTTATTTAATAGGTTTACAATAATTGTTACATCGGCTTATTCTAAACACAAAATTCAATCAATCAATCAAAATTAAATCATTAACTACGATGTACAATTTCTTAAGTAAACACAACTTGCATAGTACACATTAATTAAAAGTGAAGACATTATCATGTTATAACGTAAACTGAATTAAAACGAAAAATTATGTATGTTAGCAATTCTTATACCTGATTAAATATTTAAATTTTGATAATGTTATACCAAATATATCTAAGTTGTTGTATTTATTATATAAGTTACTTATTCTGGACACTGGAGAATTCTCACAATAATCTTAAAAGTACAGACACTTTAGATTTACATTCTTATTGTATACTAGCGGGCACGGCAGACGTTGTCCCGCCCTGATTATAAAGAAATCCTTGACAAATTATATACCAAAACGTTTCTCATGAAACACTTTATCCACTGGTGAAGACCGCTTGACAATCCGTTTAGTAGTTTTTGAGTTTATCGCGAACACTGGTAGGAGACTTTGTTTTATACTATGTAATAATATAGAATAGATAAAGAGGTCTGGTTATCCAAGTAGGCGGAAGGATACGGAAAATAAATATTACGATTATTGGCCACAGATAAAATTAAACACATGGAAAACAAAATAACCAAACACATCACTCTGCATCGGCAATTCAGGTAAATCGCGAACCATGTAATATACCCAAACCGTTACCATAATAAAAAACCTGTTCACACGAGATTGAATAATTGCTGTCTGTTAATTGATTAAAAGCCATTACCGCGTTGAAAGGTATACTGCTTTCATTTAATTAAATCCATTTAAAAAGCTCGTCCACGCTTTTAAGTATATCTTTTACGTACTATATTTTAATGAGGAAAACATAATAAATTTATATATTCGTTGAAAAAATGTTTATATAAAGAGGTTCCGAATACATCTCATCATCATTTTATTTTTGGCATCCAATCTTCTAGTAGATTATTACAGTCATTGTCAAATGGATAGCAATATTACAAGTATCTTGTAATAATTTCAATGTACTAACAAGACGGTGGTCCCTTTGTTAAAACTTTCCAAGGAGTTTTTGTGGCAAATCAGAATATACATGGTCCGTGGTACTATTTACCATCCACTTGCCGGCCTGCGAAAAGCTGGATATGCACAGGCTGATCCCGAAACGGGACCCACAGAAGCGAATCACTATGACGGGCTTTTTCGCCATATACATGGTGGTTGCGACCCAGTTAGGCTATAAAACCCTTTTTTTTTTTTTTTAACGTGGGGAAATCCCTTATGGATACGCCACCCTCCCGGGGGAGAGGGTAGGTTATGTCCGAATCGCACGGACTAAAACCCCACGGTGTACGTCTGCCGCTATAGTTGGGGCGGCACGAGATCTCTATAGACTTCATCGTGCCGCCCCAGCGGTTGGCCCAGTAGCAAAAGCGCCGCCGCCGGGCCCCGTCTTGTTAGGAGACAGCCGGGTACACACCGGCCGTCTCCTCCTTCCGCCGGACCTGTGCAATGGGAAGATGGGTCCCCCGACCCATCCTCCCCGGTCCAGCTATGGTGGGAGGAGGCGATCAAACTGCCGCCTCCTCCTGCCTGTCCTCCGTTGGCGGAGAGGGTCACTTTGAGGATCTTGCTCACGAACCCTCTCCGCCGCCTCCTTCTGCGAGACGACTTCCTCGCAGAAGGCGGCCATTGCATTCCACACTTCCTCACTGCCGAGCATGGCCGCAACCACGCTCGGCAGTGACAGATCTTGCCCTACCGCCGCAGCCAGAGTGCGACGTTGCTCCTCCCACGCAGCACACTCAGACAGAGTGTGCTGCGCGGTGTCCGGGTCAACGCCGCACTGATGACATACGGCAGTCGGCTCCCTGCGTGCTATCCGGTACAGGTACCAACCGAAGCAACCATGTCCAGTCAGGACCTGCACCAGTCGGAACGTCAGGGAGCCCCATCCTCTATTAAGCCAATCCGGCAGGACCGGGCGGACGGCGTCGATCGTGTATCGACCGTACCGCGCGTCCGCCAGGTCCCGCCTCCACCTTAGGCTATAAAACCTTACCACCCCGCTTTCGCCATTGCTTCGTTCGTTATTCAGCAGAGTGCACCACGTGCAGGTGAGGTTGGCTTGGATATCTCAAGTCTTAGATGTTATTCGACACCCCTTACACACCAAAACACCCCCGACACCCCTTACACCTCTATAAAATATAATAAATATAAAAGCCACTGCATAACAGACTAAGATTCCGTTTAAAACTCTAGAATACACGTTATGGTTAGTGTTCGCAACTCATGGTTTTAGAAGTAATAGAGTGTATGTACCCGACTGAGTCACTACCACCACGTACGTGGAAAGCAGTCACAGCGACTCTAGTTTGTCGCGTTTCAGAAACTAGTTAGTGTATCCAGTTGTCAAGAAGAATGCATTCTGGCATGAAGGCGACAACTACCAATGGATTGTAGATGTCCCGCCATGCATTATTTTTGTGCTTACCAACTGGTACAGTGTAGCTTTGTAGTCCTAATATAAAAATAATCTAATTTAATACGTTTGATGGAGTACCACTATGTAGAGAAAAATGACAGCGACAACGTTTAAATAAAAGGGCAAGTCTCGTGTCAAGCTATCGTGTCGAAGTCCACGCACTGCGGTAGTATTTCCGGTTAGTCTAAGAGCCAGTGAATGCCAGACCTTCGTTATTTTATATTGATATTTATTATTTAAATCGTTTTTTATTGTCTCTTGAGTAATAATATTATATTGCTATTTTTATTTTGCAAATAACACAAATGAATATGTCTCCTATGAAGACGCCTTATCAAAAATGAATCACTTTTTTTTATAAACTGCACAAGCAGTAATAGTAAAACGTGTACTTGTGGTATAATTTATTTACTGAGTTACTGAAAGAAAAGCAATAAAGGGCTGCAAAAAACCTCACTCCCTACATATCTCACTTCCATCTACTTGGATATATATTGTCTCACGCTTGCACCTGTATGGTTGTCTGGCGAGGAGCTAGAATTGTCGAAATTGTCTGGTTACTGAGGAAATATCTAATAACCAATAATGTTACCCAAGTAACATGTTAAAATTCAGGTTTGACACAATAACGCAAGTTCAATTACAATTTATTAACGTTTACAGATATTTGGCAGGGGTTGGCCTCGATATCAATTATCTGTCTGATTTCTAATATTATGCCAACAAAATATACGTATAAAAAACTTACACTATATAATTTGATAAATTTTAGTTCATACTTTATAGACCTTTGTTACCTGCAATTACCACGATGACCCGAATTTAATACTAGCTAATGGTTCCTACTAGTATCAGAAGCATGGACCGAAAAACTTTCAGCTTTTATAAAATAAGGAAAGCCTGGCCGCATTCACGGGATCTTGGCCTACAAGTTTTACCCCTCATATTTACTTTCAGAACTAGTAACATGCCCTGGCTTTGCCAATGTAAAAAATAACAATTACTGAATGGTTCTTAATAGAGACATTAAATACTTTTTGTACGTATTCTTAAGATCAACTCCGTAGTACCTATATATTTTTTTTAAATTGTGCCAATCAAACTTTTAGTAAATTATTACTGCCATTGTGAAGTAGCTCACAATTACAAATTTCTTGCGATTATTTCAATGAACTGACAGGCTGATGGCTGTCTTGTTAGAACTTTCCAGGAAGTTTTTGTGGCAACTTAGAACCCGTGCTCCGTGGTATAACCTCCCATACAGTTCACTTGTAAACAATAACCGAATTATATTACGTAAGACACCACCAATATTACAAAATATAGAGCCAAATAACATAAGTTATGAATAAAAATTAAAATTCACTACATGACATTGCATGACCCCGGCAAAAACTCAAATCTACATTATTTATATCTGGAGGGAAATCCGTGGTTCCTTTCACCTCCATTGATTGCGGGATGTTTTTTAAGGAGATAAAGTGGACTGTATTTCTGCGGTTTGCGAGGGCAACGGTATCACGGGAAAAACGCTCAATCGCAGGATCCAAGAGTATGTAATCGATTGAGCTAGGAATATAAATATACACGCTTACTTGGCAGCGCAGCCGCTGGCTTCGGCAGGTTCGTGTCCGTATCCAATCAGTCACATAAAATGTCTTCACTTTTCACTCGCGAGTCGATTTTGCGTTTGGTTGGCACAATAGCGGTTATTCTATGCGATGCGTACACGCACCAGAGTTCTTGCGGAGACACTGGGCGTACCGAGCACGCGGTAATCTATATAAGGAAAGGATCGTGGCGGCGGGGGGGAAGAGAAGAAGTCAGGAGCTGCCCTCTCGCGTTAACCTACCAAATATAATAACTACCAATATCTATCTTATAAGGTTTAGCCTATCTAGTTATCAATAAGAACGCTCCAAAACTCCTTATGATTTCATTAGAATACGGCGATGATTCTCTACTTGAAATAAATATTTCATAGATAAAATCCTTCCGAACAAAATTGTCTAAATGATTAAAAACTAAGGAAACACAAACAGACAAGACACCGTCTCCTTGTTATTTAAAACACGCAACGACGACATTCCTCCACCGTAGTTCAAGCCATAAGATACATAAGATACTATTTGGTTCGACCACTACTGCGATGATTTGCGGTTTCTTTCCCGCACCTCCGGAATTAATTCTGTTGCGGAATTCTACCCGTAGTGCACGCGCTTCCATACAATTCTATATATTACAAATTTTGCGGAAAAAAAATTATGCGGTGAAAAACCGTAGTTCGCGCAGGCACTAACGAAAACTTTTTGTAACGAAAAAAACTGTTCACTCCTTTGAAATTCGTTATAAAAATTATTTGTACAGATCGCAATAAAGTCTTTATTTTTAAAGGCAGCATTAAAAAACGAACAGATTGTGACCGGGCAATCAATTTTACGAAACGATATCAAAAATAGTTTTCGTTTGCGAGAAACTTGAAATTAAGTGAAGCCGATTGAGATAACTACTTGTCTACCTGATTCCCATATTGTCCAATTTATTTTTCACTCTGTGAGGGCGGTTCCTAGAGCGGGATCTTGGTACGTAATCGGATAGGAATGGCGGCCAATTTTCCGTGCGATCGCGCGCCGAACGAGCGCTACCAAGCACCGCGGTTCTACTGATATCGGCCAAATTAACCCGCTGAAATGCTTCTACAGTGGTCACAAATAATATCACTTAATTTCTCTTTGTTTCATTAAACAAACCTAACGATATATCGATAAAATCTTCAATCAGAGTGCCGTCTAATATATTAAAACCGTTATAATAAATAAAAAGAATAAATCGATAAGAACTAATAAGGGCTTACAAAAAAATCCTTATAACACACCCTTGCGTTCTTTATTTCATTGGAAAATTTAAACATCCGTACGCTGATATACAAAAACTCAAGATGCACACTTAACGTCTCACAGCCGGCACACAATTATGGGTGCATAATTTAAGAGATTATGCACTCATTTCAAATAGACTCGCTTCGCTTGCTTCCTTGTAAAAAAACTTTAAATCATTCAGTTAAGGTCAAATTTGCAAAATCATAAGTTTATCGCCACGTAGAACCTGTAACCACGTATGTATGTATATTGGGGAGTTTTTGCGGGCCGGTTTTGAGCGCCACTTTATTTCCAGACTTCTTGGGTTTTTATATATCAATACATACGCAGGAAAGATTTTTAAGATTTATTTTAACCAGATACATTCAAAGAGACCTTTCCAAATGATAATAATTTTAAAATTTCCATACGGGTTTTTAAATAATGCAATGATGTTGTACTTTTTCGTCTCGCTTAAATTTATGATTCATATTATTTTTGACATTCAAAGTTTTTTTTTTGTGAAATTCATTTTACTTATTATATATATCGATATCACAAACCAAGGTTTTTAATTTGGAACGATTTATTAACATTTACGACTAACGAATTTATATTTACAAATTATAGCCTAATAGCGGGCCCGGTGGACGTTATCCCGACCTGATAATAAAAAAGCCTTGATAAATGATATACCCTAAACCTTCCTCGTGAATCACTTTGTCTACAGGTGAAAACTGAATGAAAATCCGTTCAATAGTTTTTGATTTTATTGCGAATAGACAGACAGGCAGACGTGGCATAGGACTTTGTTTTATAATATGTAGGGATGAGTTACATGAGTTACTCTGATGTATATATATGATGTATATATAGCTATGTTACGTTAAAGTTTCATTTAAATCACTTCAGTAGTTTTTGCGTGATAGAGGGAAACCTCCATCCATCCTCGGAAACTTTCTTATCCATAATATTAAGAAGATTCTACTTGTTTAACACGGTGACTGCCTACAACGAGATATTTCGTATATACATATATGGTATCCTCTTACTAGTCTGTTCCTCGTCGTTTGTGAACTTGCCCAGGAGCCCCACTACGAATTATCTTATCCTTCCTTTATTATTGTCCGTCCTTCCTTCCTTCCATATGTATACATACAAATTCGTAATATATCAGTGTAAAAATATAAAACGGCGGCTCCAGGAAAGAGAAAAAAAATTGGGTTACGTGATCTTCTGTGTTACAATTTAAAATATAATTACAATGTATATGCTGTCAGTATTTAACTCGTACCAACTCTGTAAAGTACCTAGGTGTTTTTATTGATAATGTTCTTTCCTGGCATGATCAAATTAATAATGTAGTCTCACGAGTAAGAAAATTGATATATGTTTTTAAAAACCTACGTTCAAGTCTTGACTTCTCAACGCTACGAACTGTATATTTTGCCCTTGGTCAATCTATTTTGATATATTGCATCACAATCTGGGGTGGATCTTGTAAAACTTATCTTATTAAAATTGAAAGAGCACAGAGAGCATTACTAAAAGTTATGACTTCAAAACCTATTCTTTTTCCTACTCAGGAACTTTATTCAAGTTGCAAAGTTCTATCTGTTCGTAAACTATTTATTCTTCATGTTACACTTAGGAAGCATGCTCAGATGATCTATGATCATAATTTCATTTGCACAAAGCGTAGATATGATCAAGTATGTCCTAGTGAGCCCCGAAGAACAGAACTTGCTGGTCGCCATTATCATTATTTAAGTCCTATGCTATATAATAAAATCAACAAAACTCTCAATATTTATCCACTTATCAAAATTAAATGTAAAAAAAAAATGTTTAGTTGGCTTTTGGGTCTAACGCATGAAGAAGCCGAAGAACTACTATCGTTTACATAATTAGTTTACTTGCAATTGTTTCTTGCTAAAATATAATATTATCAAACCACACTTAAATTCTATACATGCATGTCACTCAACATGACATTAACTCACGCTTGCTTAGCAGCATTTCATTATTAGATAAGCTATTTTTACATTGTTGCATATTACGATTTATGTGTTAACTTTTTCAAACAAAAAGCTTAGTGTTGTCCGGCGGTGAGTGTTGGTGGCTGTAACACAGTTATTAACTACAGCAGTCACTAATGCTCATGTAATTATAATTTTGCTAGTAATTCGGCTAGCTAATATAATATAATAATAGTAATCTAGTTATAATTACCATTCTAACATTTCTCTGTAAAATTGTATATATATATAACTCTGTAAAATTGTATATGTATTGTATATGTATAAATAAATAAATAAATAAATGTTTAACATGTAACTACGAGATAATTAGTACCATGTCTTTCTTCCAAATAGAACATTTTTTTAACTTCTTGATTATTAATTAATAATTAACATGTTTAATAACATAATATCATTAAAACAAACTGGCTTCCCAGGTCAGATTCGTGAAAAGTCCAGTGGTAGTTAACATGTTAATAGTCTTAGATTCTTTTGTGGTTAACCTTATTGTGTCTTTTTCTACATATACATATTATGTTGTCGAAGAAAATTACTCTGCACGTAGTTTCCATATAAATAATATTGCGTCCATTGTAGAACAGAATTCAATAGTCGCATGCGGTAAACGGATTGTGATGTCTAGTTAGAACGAATCAAATCTAGATGTTGGCGATCAAGAACCTAGTTCAGGAAACGATCTCGATATAATTGAATTGTTAGGCTTCATTCCGATGACGAGTTCAATACTTTTATGCGTTTCTCTAGAGGGCATGAAACAACTTTTCACGGTAATATTTATTACCCGTTCAACATTGAACAAATGTTCTTTTAGAGACTGCATCTTGCGTCATATTCCTTGTATTATGCTCGTATTTCATTACTTTACAATATAATTTTATTTCTTGTTTTTTTTTATTTACTTTTTTTATATATATTATAGGAGGCAAACGAACAGACGGGTCACCTGATGGTAAGTGATAACCGCCGTCCATAGACACTAGCAACACCAGGGGAGTCGCAAGTGCGTTGCCAGCCTCTGTTTTGGGGGAGGGAGAAGTGGGGAAAGGGCGGGGGAGAGGAGATGGGTCTCCGGCATACTCACTGACCGAACGAAACGCAACAATGCAAGCACTGTTACTTCACGTCGACTTTCTGTGACAGGGTGGTACTATTCCGGGCGAACCGACACATTCATGCTGAAACCAGTAGTAACTTCAGCGTGGCTCTACCACCTAGTTGCCAATTATTTTCACGTAGGAATTCATGTATCTTTGTAACGTCCTTGTATCTGTTTTCATTATAAATACATTTTTAAACATTTTCTTCTTTATAATCGCACCCTAGATACATGATTTAATGAAGCAACCTCATGAAGTATAAATTTTTCGCAACGGATTTACAGTTTTCGCCAACATTCGGAAACCACATGTCTAAGCAGTTGCATGGTGGTAGGGGTTTTCTAAGCTTCTAAGCCATTTACTATCTTCAAATTGAAAATCTGTTGCCAAGCGCCTATGAGTGTGTTCTGGCAGCTGCATTTTAGAGCCAGTCCCTCTAGGTTTAGGGTGCTTACCAAAATGAACCTCATTGTAACATAAAGTGAGACTGTGGTCAAACGTTAAAACCTAATAAATTATATTAATAAAGAAGAAAAACTAAAAAAAGATCGGAACATAGCATACAGTACCTTTTTTACCTTCCTATATATACCAGGATACCCTGGCAGCTGAACAAGGGTTATGTCCGATTCGCACGGACTAAAACTAAATCGTGCCTACACACACCTTTTGGCCGGATGAGCAGGGACTGCCTTATCAACACTACGTCTATATCGGCGCCTACCCACATTTATTGTGTCATCCGGTCGCCTCTCTCCCTACTACTCGACTTGTTTCGGTATAAAAGGAGCGGAGCGACCGATGTTAAGTCAGATAAAGGCCAATAGCGTAGTCAGTTCATGAAAAAGAAAAAAAAAAAAAGATGTTAAGTCAGTCTTAGCTCTGGCACCGCGCGGTACACTCGTACTGTGCGAGTCGCTTATCTTAGACTCTGAATAACTAATTTGTGCAAACGAATTAATAAAAATTGTTGTATATTTCTTTATTGTTATTATTCTTTTGCTGAGATAATATGTATAGTATTGAAATACTGTTTATATCATTTTTGTGATGGATCATGGCGCGTCTCCGACATCTACTTCCCCGACAGATGTTGGCCCAACCTAAGGGGCTCCGACTCCGCCCTCAAGGGGGAGTAGGTCTTAGACCTCGCCTGGCGAACTGTGAGATTCGCATCGGCACAATGCACTTCCACCACATGGACTTGTGCAATTTATACTGCCAGGGCGACGGATATGCGATACAGACTTTGTGTGATGCGTGCACAAGGCCAGTCCTCTGTCATTTTATTTATATGGATTAATAGATTGTTTTAACGTTCCAATTCATAATCCTTTAGAACAAACATTAGATTAATGCTCAATAAGCGGTAACTAATCATGTATTACGTCAGAACTCATCTTCTGCATGGAACGGGAACTCATTATAAACGCCTGATGAGTTGTCGTGAGACGTAGCGTGTTTTGATGTATTGCCTATTTGCGTACTACGAATGTATTGTTCCTGAATATGACAAGACGACAGACTCTGCTGATGTGCTAGTTATGGAAATTAATTAGAACATACAAATTTAATTTTAGGTAACATTAGTGCGACCGTTTTCAAATAAAAATTGTTGTATATTTCTTTATTGTTATTATTCTTTTGCTGAGATAATATGTATAGTATTGAAATACTGTTTATATCATTTTTGTGATGGATCATGGCGCGTCTCCGACATCTACTTCCCCGACAGATGTTGGCCCAACCTAAGGGGCTCCGACTCCGCCCTCAAGGGGGAGTAGGTCTTAGACCTCGCCTGGCGAACTGTGAGATTCGCATCGGCACAATGCACTTCCACCACATGGACTTGTGCAATTTATACTGCCAGGGCGACGGATATGCGATACAGACTTTGTGTGATGCGTGCACAAGGCCAGTCCTCTGTCATTTTATTTATATGGATTAATAGATTGTTTTAACGTTCCAATTCATAATCCTTTAGAACAAACATTAGATTAATGCTCAATAAGCGGTAACTAATCATGTATTACGTCAGAACTCATCTTCTGCATGGAACGGGAACTCATTATAAACGCCTGATGAGTTGTCGTGAGACGTAGCGTGTTTTGATGTATTGCCTATTTGCGTACTACGAATGTATTGTTCCTGAATATGACAAGACGACAGACTCTGCTGATGTGCTAGTTATGGAAATTAATTAGAACATACAAATTTAATTTTAGGTAACATTAGTGCGACCGTTTTCAAATAAAAATTGTTGTATATTTCTTTATTGTTATTATTCTTTTGCTGAGATAATATGTATAGTATTGAAATACTGTCTGTCTAATACTACATATTATTACAATAAATAGCAATTACAGTAGATGATAACAGACACGTGATGAGCCTCTGGCGTAGCCAATGTAGCATAGAAGATAGATTTGTCAAATTTTAATTAATAAAACGGTATTTTGGGCCGCGAAATACTACATTACTGTCTCTTAAATACTCGGCGAACAGTATTTGACGTCCACCTAAGCTTATCTCAGATAATAAATTAAATCGAGACAGATAATAAATTAACACAAAAATATATCAGAGAAGATACGGTATTATTGTAATTTGTAATACTACACTTTATGATGTATAACACCAAAATCAAATGCAAAATGACTAGCATCTGATTGGTCAGCTAGTCTTTGAAAACTGAAACATTTCCCAGTCCGTTCCTGTGTGATATCTGCATTACAGGGTTTTTATTAATATAACATGTGTAGTAAAATTCAAAATGAGCGAAATCCAATTTTAATAGTTTATGTTTACTTTTTTTAAGATTTCTTGTTTTTGTACAACGAAAACGAAGTCTAAGGAATATAGTTTTTCTTCTTCATATATTACATATACAAGATTTGATGATCTTGAAAAATAACGTAAAATATTAGAAACGGCTTAAATTGGATTTAACTCATTCTGAAATGTAGTGACTCAATATCACTCTACTATCAACTAGTACGGTACATAATACGTACTTTAATTATTATAGTATTTTAAATCACCTTCCTAATAAATATTCTATGGAGTAAGCTTTATTATATCGAAAAAAATTCGCTCCGACGACTTCTCACACGACCGTTTTCCTGGGAGGCACTTAAGATTATTGGGGGCCAAAAGCAATTTATTCTGAAGTACCATGAAGAGTACTTTTTAAATCTTAATATAAGTATTCCTGTGTCACACACAGCACTTCGTAAAACCTTGCGTGAAACGGTAAGAAATATGATATTGAGACGATCCACGTGCTTATAATTCTTTGTGGTGTGTTGTAAATGTATATTACTAGTTGCCAGCCCCGGCTTCGCATCGATGTATTAACAAAGAAATATAAGAGAAAATTTTCCTTTCACGATACGAGCAGAAGAGCTGAAAAAGCTAAAGGAGTAGCTGTTCATGTGGAATATCATTCCGGTGTTCGCAGGTTCGAACACCGGCATATATATCAACGAATTGTTCGGAATTAGTCTATATTTATGACCTACTAATTTAAAAAAGCGACGGTGATAGAAAAAACATCGTGAGGAAATGTTCTTGGAGTACTGTATGTGGGACAACATAGTACTGTGGATTTCTCAGAGCTTGATGTCGCCAATACGTTGTGGGCCGGCGTGGTGATTACGCCCATACCTTATTTCGGGAAGAGGCCTATGGCCCTGCAGTGTCTTAAAAGTTGTTGATGAAGTTGAAAGCTCAACTGAACAATTGAACGTCCATCTGCCAATTCTTTCAGTATCTTCGAAGATCTCCTTAGCGCTATCTATTGTTTCAATCACTCCAGTCCCTTTTATATGGAGATTTTGAACCTAAAATTCTCACCTGTATGATTTTTCAAACACTGTCTTTCACACAAACGTTATCTTGATAATTACAAACACGACAAGTATTACTTAGCCTAATAGTTGTAGCTGTTCTTAAGTGATAAGCTTAAATGCATTGACAATTTTATTTATAGACATACAGTCATATAAATATATCAATATAAAAGTGACATATTAACTCCATGTTATCTGGCTAATTCGATGTATTTCACGCAAATGAACTCAAACAATTCTGATGTACTTGAAAGCTATGCTAGTTCTAAGATATTCGTTGGGAAATTGAAATTTCAAAATTTATTAGGCAATATCGAAGGATCGCTCTCAAGTCAAGTGTTAGGAGCCTCGGTGACATTCCTCCGGTGCAGGGCTATCAACAAACACATTCATAATTTAACCAAAGCCCTGCTCTAAAAGATAAATCTAATCCGCAACTTAATTCCAAAAATTGTTTTGGTTTTAACTTATACTGACCGGTTAACATTAGAAACGTATATTTTACAGTGCCGAAATATAGGTTATTATATTAGATATTTGATACAAATTTTAAGAATACAAAAAAATGGATTTGCGTGTGACCACACGATAGAAGTGAAAAATTATAAATAAATACATGCTCATTAAAGTTCATTAATATTTGTTTATATGTATGTAAAGAAACTAGTATTTAAATATAGTATTTCTTTAATTTGTACAGCTGTTAGTCGTTAAAGCAGTCTCCAGGTACTTACGTATTTCATTAGATGGCGCTGTAACATAATAATAGCACCATAGTAAAAGTAGTCATGTTGAGATTCGACAACTAACAGTGATTGTGGTGATAATAATAAAAATTTAGATTTATAATAAAAACGATTAATAGTGGAATAATAAACTTTAAATGTCGTTTCCCTTTTTACAGGTAACTATTGATATTAAATTAAATAATATAATATAATGTAGTGTTTGTACGCAAGTGTTAAATTAAGATACCCTTTTTACAGAGCAACGCATTAGTTTTATTACAATTCCGCAACCTATCAAAGTATTGTCTTATATGTAAATAAACAATAGTAATATTTAAATTCGCACAAAATATACTCGTAAATACTACACTGATTATAAAATTATTTCATAATAATAATAAAAACGTAATTATTGGAACAATGCACTCCTATTTAGGCAGTAAACGCGATTGATGACGACCATAGCCGAGTATACACCATTCATTGCATCACCACCCAAATCATGACGATTTACGTTCATAAACTACCCAACACGCTCAAAGAAGCTATCACTTCAACAAAAATCAAACATTTGGTACTTTGTTGTACATGGCTGATCTCAAAACGTGACAAACCCAAAAGGAGGAAATGACAACTTTATCATTGCCATGTCCGACCATCCGATTAAAAATTAATACAAATAAAGGACATTCACATAATAAGATAATATACATCATATCTGAACACATATGCCAACCCTAAGGCACCAACAACCAAACTCGTTAACTCGAGTAGGCTAATAACGATGAGTACAACCTCTGGCTCGCGCCTTCACCCCGGCTCCTTCTAGAGCGTATCTGACACCTGTCCAATTTGCGTCAAATCCTCATCCACCTGCATCCGATGACGTGTAATTTACTGTAATAAGAAAGTACTACATGCACGTAACCAGGCGTTCCATTTAATTTTAACGTGTTGGAAAGAAACAGCAGTATGTTTCTTTGTTCTGTGGGATATTCAATTTTATTTGGGTAAATGAGAACAGTATTCGATCGATTCTTTCTAATGGCAAATTATTTGTTATCTTACATTACTTATATTGTTGTGTAGCATGTTACATAGTGTCATAGTAAATTATTAAGTGATTTTAAAAATTGGAGGGTTGAAGAAGGGGGAGGGGCGGCAGAAATTGTACTTGTTCTACTGCACGTCCTCCCAGCGTTGTGCTAAAGAGTAACAAATTTTAGACCACTACACTGTTCCACATAAATTGAACCTCATAGCGACAAATAGAGTAATCAAGTAATCGACGATAATAAAAGATAGACACTCTACTTAGCCATAAGATAAAAATACAGTATCGTAGCCAGTATTAAAGGGGCCCTATATAAATAGTTTTGGGATAATTCTCTTTTCTGCCGAGTTATATCGTACTATCCATGACCTGCGGTCTAGGAGTGATTGTCACCCGGGAAGAATTTGAGTTTACGTGTTTAGTGGCATAAGTTGGGCCCCTTGTAGTTCGGGGGTCCCGTTTTATTAATACGGCTGATACAGCGATAGCAACGCCCATAATTAAATATATATAATAAAACGATAATTAAAAGGGATAATTATATATGCTAGTTGGCCAACCAATAGTCGAAATCTGATCATAATAAGGGATACATTGTTTTTGACTTGTTAATATCAATATTATGTAGGTGGTAAAGCCACGCTGAAACTATTACTGGTTTCATCATGAAAGGGTCGGCTCGCCCGGAGTAGTACCACCCTCTCACAGAAAACCGTCGTGAAATAACAGTGCTTGCTTTATTGCGTTTTGTTCGGTCAGTGAGAGCGCCGGAATGCCACCTCCTTCCCGTCTCCTTTCCCCCCTTCCCCCCTAACCCGTCTCCTATCCCCCTTCCCGTCTCCTCTCCCCCTTCCCCGTCTCTCTTCTCCCCCTGAAACACAGGCTGGCAACGCACTTGTGACTCCTCTGGTGTTGTTAGTGTCTATGAACAGCGGTGATCACTTAACATCAGGTGACCCGCCTGTCCATTGTTTCCTATGATATAAAAAAAATGTATTGCACAAACGTTCGTAGATTAAGTGGCGTGAAGTACGAAGAATAAAGAATTACAAATAAAGACTTTGACTCGTCCATGGTATAGGAGAGACTGTTTCTAAAGATGTTTTATTATTGACACTAAACCTCGTCAATAGATGTTAATTGTTAAAACTGTTGTTTACTCTTTGTCTGTTTATATAGATTATATTACAGTAAGATACTCAAGAGGTATTAGGGAAATAATTAGACAATACAAAACTAAACATCAAAGTAACAATATATTAATAAATTGTAATATATTTACAAACCTTCACTCATTATATTCTCACTTAATTTTTATCTTACTGCGTCCCTGACTTAATAAGCCCGAATATTTAAACGGACTGTTAACAGATAGTCCGGTCAATTTAGACATTCGAAGTTACCTAAATTCCCACCAAGGTGAAAATCGGTAAGATTGTTTAAAATATCATTAAAAACAAAATTTGAAAGTTCCCCATCTTTCCCCTATAAGGAAAAAAATTTATTCAAGGTCAAAGGTTAAAAAAATGAGTTTTTCACGATTTTCAGCAAAACGGTAAGTTTTATCATAAAAATACCTCAGAGAAAAATTGTAGACCATAAAATAATCTACAAAAAATTTATTAATACTTTTTTTTGTACGAGCCACCGTTTTTGAGATATAACCATTCAAAAAGTTGTAAAAGTTGTAATCGTCAAAATATGCACACGTTTCCTCGCCACCTATGAGGTAGTGTACTTAGCGCGTTTTTTACAGTATTTCAGTTATTATAGCAGGTATAAGATTCTAGCCACGCACACAATTGAACAGGGGACAGATGTTTTCTCAAGGTTACAATAGCGTATAAATTAAGGGACTGGATTTCATTTTACCTGATATTCTTATAGTTATAACTTATGTATATTATTAGGTCTTTAGCTATGAAATTGCCGTTTTGTATGAAAAAATTTAAACGAATTTTTTTCATGTATTTTTTATTTGTATTAATCGAAGTAATCACCCATGCAATCAATGCATCTTTGCCAACGCAGTGGCAGTTTATTGATGCCCTTCTTAAAGAAATCAGCTGGACAGGAGGCAACAAATTCTTCAAAGGCATTTTGTACCGCCTCTTGGGTATTGAACTTTTTCCCGCCAAGGAGTTTCCGAATTCTGGAAAAAGTAATAGTCTGTAGGCGCAAGGTCTGGTGAGTGGGGCGAATGACGGAGAACTTCCAACCCCAGTTCTTGCAACTTGGAGACCGTCTGCTGTGCAGTATGAGGTCACGCGTTGTCGTACAGGAGCAGCGGAGACGAGCGATTGACCAATGCTGGTTGGAGATGTGCCAGCTTCTCCATCATTATGTTCAGTTCTTCACAGTACACA
>MU158775.1:134461-161660 GCA_015888305.1 Antheraea pernyi | reverse complement strand
TTTGACGCAAATGGACCAATATTGTTTTGACGCTAACGTCGAAAGCTGCTGCTAATTCAGCCGTAGATTGTGTATCATCAGCTTCCACAATCGCCTTTAGTTCGTCAGGTTCATTTTTCAGGTTGAAATTCCCAGAACGGAAGCGAGCAAACCAATAACAGGTGGTGCGTTGGTTTGTAGTGTTAGCTCCGTAAACGTCGTTGATGTTGCGTGCCGCTTGTGCCGCGTTGCTGCCACGACGGTACTCATATTCCATAATTACTCGAGTTTTTAACGTATCCATGATGACAAAAAAGATTGAAATGCAATGAAAATGTAACATTAATCAATAAACAAATGACTACTTTTGGAAAAAGAATTCCATGTTTTTAAGATAAAATAAATTTGAAATTAGAATTCTTAGCCAAACAAAAATTATTTTGATTTGAAATGGCCAGTACTGCAGAACGGCAATTTCATATGTAAAGACCTATTATTTTATATTAGTAGTGTAAGTTACAATGACCGATAGAAAAATATTTTAACATATATTACAACTATAGAGATGTATATATATATATATGTGGCGTACTCATGCATATTATGACGATTACAACTTTTTGAATCGTTATATCTCAAAAACGGTGGCTCGTAGAGAAAAAAGTATTAATAAATTTTTTGTAGATAATTTTATGATCTACAATTTTTGTCTGAAGTATTTTTATGATAAAACTTACCGTTTTGCTGAAAATCGCGAAAAACTCATTTTTTTTACCTTTGACCTTGAATAAAAATTTTTCCTTACAGGGGAAAGATGGGGTACTTTCAAATTTTATTTTTAATGATATTTTAAACAATCTTACTGATTTTCAGCTTGGTGGAAATTTATGTAACTTTACTCTTATTTTTTGGTCTAATTTGACCGGACTAAGATGCTCCACCTAAGTGATAATATTCCGATATATGCTTATTATTAATGATGGCAATTATATAAGTGAATAAAAAACGATTATTAATTTCAATTGAAATCGAAGAGGTACAAAGGGATAGTCTTCAAGCGTACTACGACTATAACATTATAGAGTGTAAGTATGGCTTTAACTCTGTTATAGTGAAACTTTAAAACTACAAAATAAAATTCTTCTGATAGTTCCGATAGTTGATTTACCTATGAGCGTAACAATATTATGTGGAGAAATAGAACTAGCTTTTCAGTACAGTTGCCAAAACATGTCGATAAGCAATAGATTTAAACAACGAACCATGTGGCAGACTTAGCTAAACCAGTAATAGTTTTTTTAGGTAATAGTGTTAGGTTTTACAATAAAGTCCCAAAGCATGTTACCGATTTGCCGGATTGTAAGTTTAAGCGCCACGTCTAGCGGGCTCTGGTGTCAAAAGGCTATTATAGAGTGGATCAATATGTGAATGATGGTGATGTCTGGAATTGACTACTCTCTGTGCATCCAGTAAAAACGATTGTACGATGAATTGGAAATATACATGTTAAAAAGATGTGTACCCGATCGAGTTTCTTGCCGGTTCTTCTCGATGACCGGGTTGTTTCCCAAACTGGTGGTAGTTTTGACGTTCATAAGTGCCTTATTAGGTCCTAAACTGAATAAAGTATTATTGGTTTGATTTGACTTCAGCTGTTAGGGCGGTTGTCTGTTAAAGAAACAAACATTTTTTTATGAATGTATAATAAATATATATATAAGCGATTTACCATAACTAATTTCTCCAATTCAAAAAATACAAATTAAATGTTTAACTTTTCTTATGAAAACACTTTCTCGGGTTCCTTAGCACTCACCCATTCAATTTCTATTACAAGTAGATAGCACCGACACTCCCAGAGGACATAAAACCAGAGTAATACACATAAATAACTGGTCGCAAGGCTTAAAATTACTTTCAGGCAATTTGTCAGGAAAAAAAGTGTCGCTCGCTGTAACAAATGAGTCAACCTTTTTTGGTCTAACGGATATCTCTAATCGGTTACTCGTATGTCGTGGCTAGATTAGTGAAATAGTTTTATACTTATATGGTGTTTATACTTAACCTTATACTTAGAATTTGAGAAGATGTATAAAAAGTATAGCTAAGAGCCATTCAGATGGTCCCATAAGTACATGTTTTAAAAATCGAAATCGCTAATGCAGTTCTGGAGAAAAATTATGAACATATACACAACAGAATTTGACATATAAAGATTATATATAGCTAACTTTTGTGTATATATATATATATATATATATATATACACAAAAGTTAGCTATATATAATCTTTATATGTCAAATTCTGTTGTGTATATGTTCATAATTTTTCTCCAGAACTGCATTAGCGATTTCGATTTTTAAAACATGTACTTATGGGACCATCTGAATGGCTCTTAGCTATACTTTTATACAGTAGGTGACGATATTGTGAAGTTCTAAATTTTTCGTTCTCGCGGGAAAAAAAAACTTTCAAAAATTTCACCCCCGACACCTCTCAATAGTTTTAATCTATACTTATATAATAAAGCTGAAGAGTTTGTTTGCTTGAACGAGCTAATCTCAGGAACTACTACTTCGATATGAAAATATTTTTCAGTGTTAAATAGCTTACTTATACATCGTCACGCTAAGACCAATAGGAGCGGAGCACCAATGAAAAATGTTTCAAAATCGTTTTTTTTTTCCTTTTGAGAGCTTCCACTACGTGTTAGCGTTAGCTCAAAGTAACTATTCCACGAAAGCATATTTTTTTAATATTCACTATTTATTAAGATGATAAGTTCTATTTCGAACTGACTACGCTATTGACCTAGCAAGGTTTAAACAGCTTCACCGTCATATTTTTTTTTACGTGGGGAAATCCCTTATGGATTCGCGGATTACGGATGGGAGAGGGTGGGTTATGTCCGACTCGCACGGACTAAAATCCCACGGTGTACCGACCGATCGTAATTGTTGGGGCGGCAAGGAAGCTTGCTAGTCTACCTTGTAGAGCCGCCCCAACGGTCCGACCGGCGTAAAGTGACCGCTGGGCTCCTACCTATAGAGAGACAGACCGGGTACACACCAGCTGCCTCCCCTCGTCCGCCGGACCTGTGCAATGAGGAGATAGGACCCCCGTCTCCTCATGTCCGACTACGGTGGCGGGTGGAGTTGGGCAAAGCGCCGCCTCCTCCTGTCGGTCCCCCGTTGGCGGAGACGGCCACTTAGCGGGCCTACGAGATCACCTCCTCGCCGAAGGAGGTCATTGCTCGCCAAGCCTGTTCGATGCCGAGCATGGGCGAAACCACGCTCGGCAGCGATAACTTCCCCCCTACCGCCGCCGCCAGAATGCGGCGCTATCCCTCCGGACTCCACACTCCGCCAGAGTGTGCTGCGCGGTGTCTTCAGCGGAGCCACACTCGTGACATGCGGCGGTCGGCTCCCTGCGATCGATATGGTGCAGGTACCACCCGAAGCAGCCATGCCCGGTAAGTACCTGCACCATTCTAAACGTCAGATAGCTCCACTCCCGACTTATCCATTCTCGCAGGACCGCACGGACAGTGTTTACGGTATACCGTCCGTAGCGCGCGTCCGCCAGATCCTGCATCCACCTTCTTAAGGCCTCCTCCCTCGCTTCCCGCCTCTTCGCCTCTATCTCCCTGCAACTCCCAGGGCAGAAAGCCGGCGAGCACAAAAGACGCCGCAGAGGACACCGCGTTGCGTAGCGCGCGCACATTGGTGGCACAGAGGGTGTCGGCCCACACCGGTGCCCCATAGGCAGCCATCGCCCGCACAACTCCCATGAATAGTCGGCGGCACCCGGCACTCGGTCACCCCCTTATATTAGGGAGCAACCGACCGAGTGCCAACACCGCCCTCGCAATTCGCGGTCCGAGTCCCGAAAAATGGGGTTCGAAACGCCAGCACCCGTCCAGGGTGGGGCCCAGATACTTCATCTGGGTCCCCACCCTGATCCGGACGCGCTCCAACATTATGTGGGCCCCAGGTGGCGGCCCATGAAATAGCAGGGCCTCAGTCTTCTCGAGGGCCACCCTGAGGCCCAATCTCCTTATGCGCCCGACTACGGCGGTTGTGGCCGTCGTAGCCAGGCGCACTACCTCCTTCCAATTCCCGATAGATGGACCTAGGCTTGAGCCGCTTCCGAGGGGGCCTAGTCTGGTGTGTGGGAGCAAAATTTACCCCCAGACCACGGCGGTGTGATCAGTGGTTACGCGGACGTGGGCGTGAACACGCTCTGTTTGGAGACAGGCTGGTATTGATTGTTCACTGCCGTTATTTCATCGGGAGGGTCGGTAAAAATATGCCGCGGACGTCTTTTATAATGCGCAGCGTTCGGTACGGGTTCATATTTTGCGGCGGATACCACTAACGTACTGGGGATATGTCTACCACGTCCACCATTACGTATAGTATTTGTAGGGGTGTGGACCAAGTCCTTGCGTTACTAGTGACTACAGTAGCTCATTATGGTTACTAAGTTTACTTGTTACATAAAAGAAGTTGTGTGGTTTTATGAAACTGCGATGCAAATGAAAAAAAAATGATTTACGGTATTAAAATCGCGTTTTTAATAATTGCAAAATGGGAATGATAATGTGAAATCATTAGTAGATAAGATATCCAACTATAACATTTTAATTTCAGTCTGCGTATTAGAACGAGGAATACATAATAAATGCAATCATTCAGATAAAAGACGCGTATTAAAAACTAGCACAATGTTTATTTAAATCATTGCATCATTTTGAATTGAGCCATATGAGCCGCGCCGCCATAATGACCTTGGCTGCTCTACGCCTTCACTTCATCCCTACTCTGCGACTGGCTGTACTGCGACATGCGATAGATGGACGAAAAAATTTGAAGCGATGGAAAAAGTTTCACTTTAAAAAACAATTTATTAATACATTATGATTATGTTGTACATAATTAATTCAATTAAATTGTGCTGATTCGCTGATAAATAAGTAAAAGAATACATGAATTTAAACTTATGAAATGTACATAACCGCATAAGGAAAATAACATAAACTCTACTAATTTAAAATTCCTTACACAATTTACATATAAATTACATGTTTTAATATATTATTCCAACGTCTGATGCGAAATAAATAGGTGTACAGCAATTTCACTTGCAATAAACCGCGTTCGTAGCCGTAAGTTTCACGACTTTCAATATTTTCATAAAATTCGAATGACGCTCGAAGCGATATCTTTTCCGTATTGAGCCATAAACGTATTATAAAAGCCTTCGCGTTACTCGGGTCGGTAGCACGCCGTCCTGTCCATAGTATTTAAGTTTAATAAGCGAGTAACCAGATATCCTTCATATTATAAAAGACAATCCTCTTCCACGTCTGTCTGTCTGTCTGATCGCGATAAACTCAAAAACTACTAAATGGATTTTCATGCGGCCTTCACAAATAGATAAACTGATTTATGACGAAGAAAATATATACTCTGTCAAAGTTTTTGTTTATTATCAAGGTGCGACAACGTCCGCCAAGCCCGCTAGTAAGAACTAAAAACGTAAATTATTGACTAGCAAGTGAACGCGTCTCGTTCCCTTGAATTCAAATTTACGATTTCATAAAAAAACACTTACTGGACCTCGTAAGGCCCAACCTAAATTTAGATCGATATAAATTACCTATGACAACGATGTAAATTACATACGACTAATGTACTAAAAATAGGTGCAAGAAGTATTGGTAATTGCGAGCCCACTATTTAAAAAATAATTAATAGAATTTTGACAATTGGATGACCATCATTACGTAGTATAAAACCAAGTCCCCTACCGCGTCTGTCTGTCTGTCTGTTCGCGATAAACTCAAAAACTACCAAACGGATTTTCATGCTGTTTTCACCGATGGATAGAGTGATTAATGAGGAATATATATTTATATATTTTAGTATATAATTTGTCAAGGATTTTTTCATATTCAGGGCGGGACATTGTCTGCCGGGCCCGCTAGTTAATAATAAATAAGATGTTAAAATGTTGGACAGACAAATTAATAAAAATATTTCAGATTTCAAACAAAGGCCTTCGAAAGTAATATTTTCATAGGCAGACTACGTACGCGGGTCACGATATTTCAATTGTTCATTGGACTGACAGAGTTTATAGGCGAGCGCAGAGTGACGTTGTTATAGGGACACAAACATTACCCTTTTAAATTGAATTTCGCGCAATTTATCAGGCGGGCCCAGATAAAATACTGCCGGCCCCCTTCAACAATTTAATCCGTTCGAAGTGTGTCCGCTTTGCTATAATTTATTTAATGACATTTCAAGAGCCTTGATTTGATTTCTGAAGGCCAATGAGCGGAATAATTCAGTTTGTTTTATTTTCATACATATATTTTATTGAACATCAAAATCAAAAATATTTTATTCAATTTAGGCTCTGAGAAGGCGCTTATGAACGTTAAAGCTATCATCGGTTCGGAAAAGAACCCAGTCATCGAGAAGAATCGGCAAGAAACTCGATCTGGCTTATCTTTTCATGATACATATTTTCCCAAAACATACAGCATTACATTCGTTTTAGTTGATGCACAAAGTGAGGCGTCATTTCCAGACGTCACAATCATTCACATATTGATCCACCCTATAATCCTTTAGACATCAAAACTCGCTTGACATGGTGCTAGAACTCACTAACTTAAACACTGAAATAAAACTATTTATTATAGGCGAGATATTCCTTACGTCGTAAAAATACGAAATGCCTTTCATTTTACGTTTAAACAAAATATACGCCGACTTTGAAAATTTGTAATAATTCCATTAATAGAACTGTTGCAAACGTAACTAAGAAAATTTAATCGATTTAGTACTCTTTATCCAGAAAAAAGTAACGTTCCCGAAATGCTATAGCTAAGCAGTGGACTGTATCACGAAATATGGTGGTAAAGAGAATGTTATGAAAGAAACGATGTTGGGGGTGGTTGTCTCCCAAATGCAAAAGACATCGAGCTTTGAATCCACGCGGTAATAGGTGTAGGATAGAAAAGATAGGTACTCATGTGGTCCACGTCGTAGCAGAGTCCTCTTCTCCGATCCCCTTTTATATGCGTAGACGCGTGGGTTTATTCACAGCGCGTGCGACGGCTTCGAATGATATGAGCGTGTGATATCGAACGACAGACCGAACTCGAGCGTGGGCTGACAGAGCGAACTCGAGCGTGGGCTTACTAATTGTGACATAGGCGAAGTCGCGAGCAGTTTTTTTTTCTTGTAAGTGGTTATTACATTGACACGTAATATTTCAAGTATTTCTAATAAAAAAAGTCGTAATGATTACCGACAGAAGTAACTACTTAAAAAAATGGAATAACTGTGATCTTTTATGAAATTTTAAATCAATTATAGTCTGCACTATTTAAGTTTCATAATTTATAAATTGAGATTATCAGCGTTAGTCTGGTTTCACATCTAGTGACACTCCGAGCAATAATTTATATACATCCTTATATAGTTTCTTTATTAATCAAACATATTATGGGCTGCACAAGCTCAAAACAAAATACTAATATTTCATGCTAATATTTACGCGTTGCTGGTCTGGTGCAAACGCAATAGATCACGAGCATGTCGAAATTATCGGTGACGCGAACCTTTAAGTTTTTCCCCTACTAAAAATCGTTCAAAGTGTCTAAAGAAGATTTCACATCAAAAATGTATTAATTAAATTAAAATACTTTCAAATATTATAATATTCTCGCAGAAGTAATAAACGTGGTCGCGCTTATAAGTTGAAATAAGTCATAACAAGGAAATATATTCACTCAGCGTTATGAATTTATTTATCTTCAATACATATAATAAGAATGTACATATAAAGTGTCTGTATTTTTAGATATTTGTGAAAAAAATTGTTGCAAATTTCTTGAAATAAGTAATAAAATACATTCCAATCATTTTTAGAAATGTTTGTCTGTCTGTTTGTTTGAACACGCGTCACTGGTAAAGTACTACGTTCACGTTACAAACCATAAAGCATATCCTCGAGTAACATAGAATTTTAGTTTCATTAAAATCGGTTCACTCTTTCAAAAGTTATTGTCATTTTAATGATGACGCGACTTAAGTACGAGAACAAAGGTGATAAGTAAACGGACTTAATACATTCAGATGATTTAGTTAATCACTGGTTTTTGTACATTACGTTCCACACGGACGGAGTCGCGGGCACAGCTGTAGTTCATAAAAAAAGTGCGTGCGTACAAAGTACACATGTCAGACGTGAAACTTCTTTCGCGAACTAATTTATAAGTCTTGTTTATATTTATACAAATCTAAAACTTTACATTTCCGAGACTTGTAAAATAGATGAAAATGACGTTTACTGCAAATGACGTCACTTCCGTTGCATACCTGCGTGACGTTACATCTGTAAAAATTTTACCCTCATGCGCCTAAAGAAGTTTCACTACAAAAGGTTTTAGTTCACAATGCAATGGTGGTAGAGCCACGCTGAAACTATTATTGGTTTCAGCATGAATGGGTCGGCTCGCCCGGGGTAGTACCACCCTCTCATTAGAAAACTGACGTGAAGTAACAGTGCTTGCATTGTTGCGTTTCGTTCGGTCAGTGAGAGCGCCGGAGACCCATCTCCCCTCCCCTCTCCTCTCTCCTCTCCCTTTCCCTCCCCTAACCCTTCCCTCCGAAAGATGGCAACGCACTTGCGACTCCTCTGGGGTTGTTAGTGTGTATGGATGGTGGTGATCACTTAACAGCAGGTGACCCACCTATTCTTTTGCCACCTATAACATAAAAAAAAAAATGCAAAGATATGGATGCCAGGTAACATAATTAGCCACCGCTATAATTTTGTACCAGTACGTGTGTGTAACAATCACTCGACGGCGGACTGTCCAATAAACTTTTCCGATGACAATCTAACTTGAAGCTTGTGGACAAGTAACAAAGTTTGTTACGACTTGACGATGAGTTTCCGTAATACGATTAAAAGTCGAGTTGTCCGCAACAGCGTCAGCTACAATCGATGTTACTTTAACATTGTTTCTTGGAGACTTTCTAAGCTATGCACCAGGGCAATTTTGTGCTCGAAGTTCTTTTATATTGAACAATAAATACCTGCTTTTGTTAACAATGATGGTATTGGGTCCTGGCTGTTGCTGCAACCCTGGTATTGCAGTCATGCATTAGCATCTGGAAAACATCACAAGAACACACGACACAGCACTTATTCTGTATATACATTTGTACACGCCGAATGTTTACAAATATATCCCTTTTAACATGACCCAATCTTTATATATAAAAATCAATGTTTGTATGTTTGTCCTCAATGCATTCCGAAAGTACTGACCAGACTGTGATAATATTTTTTTAGGGTGTTCTGGGGACGCCCGAGACGGTTTCTGGCCCAAAAAATCTTTATATATATATATATATATATATAAATGTTTTTTAATCAATAAAATTGTTTGCTTTCAAGAAAAAAAGGCCTTTTTCTTCTTATTGAAACTTTTTACACTACATTTGATATTGTTTTGACACGTTTGACATATTTCAATGACACTTCAGCTATCACAATTAATCAATTTCAATTGTATCAATGTCATTATTTAGGAATTTATGTAGTTCTGGCATGGATACGAGGGTATAGTGGGATCCAGGGTAACGAAGCTGTTGATCTTATCGCTAAAGAAGCTATCCAGACTGGATATGTTGCTCACTATATAACCTATGTTCAGGATTTATCCTCCCCAAACAAGACTGATTTATTTCCATTATGGAACTCAAACTGGAATGTATCCAACCCAATTACAGGCAAATCATATACTTCAGAACAACATTCCTGGTAAGCCATGGCCTTATAAGTTTCGTGACTGTTGCAAGTTTGCTGCGTCTACTATCTGTAGATTGAGGATCTATCTGTAGACGTGTGCTCTCCAGTCCATCTTGCAAAGCTCAAAATCAGGGACTCAATATATGAATGTGGGTTAGATGAAGACACTCTTTAAATACATTTTTTTTCAATTGCCCCGATTTAGTATTGTTTGATATTTTACCTAACAATATACTACGTCCGTCTGATTTTAACAAAGGCACAAAGGTGTGTATTTTGTCTTTTTCTCAATACTCTGGCTAATCTTATATGTTTTAACAAAATTTAGGCAATCATTGCCCCATAATACCAAATCCTTTATCATAATTTTAAATCAACATTAAATAACTGAGCTACAGCAACGCGTGGTCGGGACCGCTAATAACACAATTAAATAAATAAAAAACGCGAACAGAATCGCGGGAACGTGTAGTACATAATCTGTATATAAATAGGCGACGACAAAACAATTCAGTATTTTTTCTCCTCTCTTTGCATACCGATTTTTTTTCTTCTAAGACATTTTTGAAACAGTTCGTTTTTTTCATCGGTTCATGAGTCGAGTTCTTTATTTATAAGTATCTAGTAGCCATAGTTCATAGCCCTTACGTTTTCTAAATTACAAAATATGTAGATGTGTTTGTTGAAATTTAAAAAAATTAATCCATTCGGATTTTAACGACTAGTAACAATAATTTAGTACGCTACGTATTTCTACGATTTGATAAACTGACTCTGCGTGTAACAAAATATATATGACACGTTAAGACCGTTAGAGAGAAGTGTGACATTAGTGCTACAAGCTAATGTAGTAAAATGAACTGTATATCATAAGGTCACGAGTCTCGTGAGAAACATTAGTTTTTCCGTACTGAATACAAGAGCGGCCCTAGAATCGTTAGCGCAAACCTAAATCTAAATTGTGTTAAATTCTTTTGAAAAACGGTCGTCGCCTCGGTGTTATCAACTTTATTTTCATTTGTAAAGTCTCATAATAAAATTTAAAAAAATCAAAAATACTTTATTCAAATCCTGAGAAGGCGCTTTTGAATGTCTAAGTTACCACCGGTTCGGAAAACAACAAAACCATTGAGAAGAACCGGAATGAAACTCGATTTGTTGACTCGAACTAATAAGTACGCTTGCCCATTTCAATTACCAATAAGCAATTGCACATTTTAGGGCCACAATGAGCTCTCGCCCTAACCGATAAACATGTTTGGGCCGTCCCTACCTAAATGTCCTCTACTACCTTAAGAAAACATAGGTCTCTAAGCTTAGGAAGTTTCAGTTACTATGATACTATTTAACTAGCGATTCACTTACTTAAATGAAACAGAATTGCCAACCTAGTAGAATAGAACACTTTCTTAGCCTGTTTCGCCGTAAAACTTTTTTCAAACCGACTAACCCTTTTGTCCTGGAGGGTATTTAGACCTTTATGAGGCTTTCTAACGAGCGCGGAAAGCACTCAACCAAAATGGCAAAAGGACAAGGGTGCCTAAGTGACCGAGTCTCGAGTTAGGCTATTGATTGTTGAAAAGCTTAAATCCATTTTAGTATGTTGTATATATATCGCTACGCCCGTGGGTAATTAAAATGCCGTTTGCCATTGCAATCTGTACCCATAAAGACAGAAGTGAATAAAATTTACTAGCTGTGAATATAAAAGTTAATATTATTTATTTTCTAGGCAATCCATAGCCAAAAATGTCTACACAGATATTAACTCCACATCACTTTACAGGAGCCTTTAGTTCCTTAGTCCCCAAAGCGGTCCAGGTGGACCCCCGGGGGTCCACGGGAGACTCGAAGAATAATTAAAAATAAATTAAGAATGTTTTACTTAACTCCCAGGCGTGTATCGAAAGCTATAATTTGGAATTTTCGGCGATATAATCCCATTACCTTTTTTATACTTTAATCCATCATTTACCAATTTAATACTTATTTATTATATATCTACTTATATACATATACATCTATATCTTATAAATTATTATGTTGTTCTAATTATAAAGTTTAAAACCCACTTGGTCACCGCTGTGGTCACTTGCAATAGTGACAGCCAGCACATATTGAATTGTGCGCCATTGTAGCAATACCGCGGCATAATTTTAATATGTTATTTCGAAGGTTGTAATGTTTAATTTATTTTATCTTATACATATCTTTGTAACTCTATTTTTTCACTATTGTATTGTCTGTACATTTGCTACAATAAATATATTTTCTTACTTTCTTTCTAATTGACCTCTGAAATTGAAAATAAATTTATTTATAAATAGGAATTGTTATATTTATAACATTAAGACAATTTCAAAATAAATGCCAATTTAAGATATCTATAACAATATTTTAACTTTGTCTTGTATTAATTGATTACTGTATTTTGAGCAAGCCCGAACGTATGGCTATAACCGGAGGAGCGGCTAAAAAGACTGTCGAGGATCGTACACTCTGATCGTTGGTACACCTTATACCACTATTTAATTGTGGTCCGCTGGTAGATCTTATCCTTATTCTTTCTGACTCACTTTGCCGCGTCGTCCATTATAAAACCGATCTCGGTCGCCCATGAGCATGCTTATGTACTTCAATAAATGAGGGTGGAATTATCTGGAAAGTTGTCACAATTCGATTAAAGAAGCTGTCAAGATGCGCTATTTTTAAAACGTTTTTTTTTTGAACTGACTACGCTATTGACCAAGCAAGGTCTTAACAGCTTCACCGGACTACTAAGGCGAGCGCTTAAGGCACTCAGCCGATTGTACTTTGGCAACTAGCTCAAGGGTGCGCGGCACACCTCGGCTTTGGCTGTTGCCTGATACATGCAATTCGCGACCTATCTGAGCTAATCTAAGCTTAGCTAACTATTCATACATATACGAGTTGTTGAAACATATATGTGTACCAAGCATACATACCTCAACAACCCTTATATATATTTCGTATCGGATAATATTCTAAACTATTTCAGTTTAATAAGGGGAAATAATAAAACCCTTCCACCTGCATGTGTAAGCGTGTATGCGTGCACGTGTGTGGAGGTGATATGTGTAATGTCGTCGCAGTGATGTAAGATTTTGTGTCACTGTATCGCGCGAGCAGCGTACTCAAGGGCTCCACGCCGAGAGAACGGACCTAGGCTTGAACTGCTGCCGAGGGGGGCCTAGTCTGGTGTGCGGGAGCGAAATTTACCCCTAGACCACGGCGGCGTGATCTGTGGTTACGCGGGCGTGGGCAATTTAAAATCGTTATTATTTGCTTACAACAGTCTGAGTGACAAGATTTCTATGCATACATATTTTCCCTACGCTTCGTTGAATCATAATTATATTTGCACTAGTTATTTCGGAATATCCGAAAATAAATCTAAAATATAGTTCTTTATAGGTCATAGTCATATTTAGACATAGATTTCCCTGTAACAGGCATGAGTTTTCTAAATATTGATATAATAGTACAAGTTTGGTATTGCAAAATATTTTTTATACTTTTCGAAGAACAGTACAATGTCAAACAAGCCACCAACGTACGCTACCGACAAAGTTTGATGAGTTCGACACACGACCGCGCGCGACATAAGCGGCCGCCATCGCCGCAAGACTTACACAATAGCAGTTCTTTAACTTTCCTCTTTTGACACAAACTCTAACGGGATTTACTTTGTCGTATTTTATTTTGTTGGCATAATAATATCGAATGAAATCTTTTTATTCAAGATAGATATTTTTGAAAACGGAACCTGTACTGGTGTACCTCGGAGCCGTACTCAGTAGGCGGCTACGTGAATCCAAACCCTAAAACAAAATATTATATTTCCTGAATATAGGTATCGTATACATCTCCAATAAGTCTATAGAACCAGAGGTGTAAAAACATTTTTGATTGTTAATTTTCATGACTGTTGGTATTAAGGGCTCGGTTGGTCATGATGCTCAAATTGGGAATCTGTTGTCAATCATTCATTCTTGTGTTCTGCACAATATTTGATTTAAAATGGCTTACGAGCGATCCTGGGGCCAAAGCAAAAAAAAACCTTTTTGTTAGTATCAGTTAGACAACTTTTTAAAGCTCTGGAGTTTTAGGAAAAATAGTTAAGAATTAATTGTTACATTACGCTGAAACGGAAATTGCACGTGCCCATGTAACACTTTATGAAGTTAGTAGAAACGATTTTACATATACTATAATTATTTATATAACGCATGGACGTTATTTATTCACAGTACTTAATATAACCATTTGAACTATTATCTCTATTCAAGGCGCTTAAAATGTGTACAAAGATTCGTTATTACGTACGCTAAATAAGTATTACTTCTCATATAACTTACATTACTTAATGAGATTAAGGTCAAACTCTAATATTGTGAAAAAAACTCCTTCTTTCAGGATTCCCATTTCAAATCCAGTGCCCATATAAACACTTTAATCCTTTTAATATTATAATTGTTTCAAATATATCTAATAACTACAACAACAGAGATAAATGGCACATATCTAACACAAAAAGAAGGCGAGAGTAGAGCATATCTCATCTAACTTTTTGGATGAAGAACGCCATATAAAAAGACGCTAACGAAGGTAGCTTTAAATAATCTACTAGAAATTTATTAGTTCAGCTCCATCTCTATTGAAAATGTAGCGTTTCGTGACATTTTTTACATTTACACCTAAATAAATATTGTTGCTTAGAAAGCATTTCAAGGCATTCTTAGTAGATTAAATGTTTAAATTTGATTTTAAAAATAAATAAATATAATGTCTCAAGATATGTCCATCCTAGGCATTTTAGTTGCTCTTGTTTGCTGAAAATATTCTTTATAATGAACAGTAGATTATACATTATTTATTATATAATTTACTCTGTGCTATGAACTATATTCTGTATCTATGAAAGAAGGTAAATCTTTGACGTTTGTCGTGTTGTCAAAAAAATGTCAGCCAACAAGGAAGGCACCCTTGTGCAGGCATATATTGAATTAAATAAGTTTTGCCAAAGTAGTGACTATGATAGAGCGTTAAAAGCCGCTGGGAAAAGTAAGTTACGCATACGCTCTTTAATAACATAGTTTATATTCACAAATTTACGTATATCTTAGTTCAAAATTTGTCTTAGGTTTTGTAACAATTTTATGGTATTTCCGCTGTTATCATACATTATAACAATCTCATTGTCACATATACCATTCAAATAATAAGGGAAACGGCGTTACAAGTTATTTTGACTTTTTTTATCATTATAAAACAAAATAACCTAACTGTTATTAGAAAAAATATTACACAGTTACAAACTCATTTATGCTCACTCCAGCGGAATATATGCTAACGTAATCTTAAACATATTGATATTTTTATAATTTAGATGGAATTTATATTTATCTCCAAGTAAATTAATGTAATTATTGTGTTGTTGGTGCCTTTAAAACCTATAAAATAAATTATATATATATTTATAAAATAAATTATTTATTGTGTGCATTTTATTAATTATAAAAAACTAATATGTTGTTATGTAAAATTAAGCTGTTGGCAGAGGTCACTGTAATAAAATTCATGTAGACTGTTTTTAATTTATCTGTTCCTCCTAAAACCAGGCAACTCTGCTGCTAGTTCCAGAATCATAAATATAAAGGTTATTTACTATTCTTCTGTAATATGGCAAAATGGTTCTCAACAGGTTAGATAGATCTCAAGTTGTTAAGAGTAATAATTAATATAAGTAAACAGGTCACTGTTTAAAAAAATAATTATAACAAATTAGTCTTAATTCACAAACTATGTAAAACCTGTAACTTTGATGCCTAAGATACTATGTATGAGATATACAGCAGTTGATTATGCAAGTTACTTTAGAGGGAATAAAAACAAAAAAAATATATATAGAAAATTTATAAATTTATTTGAACCGCATATATAATGCAATAGTGTTACAATGTAGCTTGACAAGGGCATGCATATTTTGCAGAAGACATTCAAATTCTTGAACTTATGTTTAGCAGATCATCTTGAATACATCTTCTGATTTAGGAAAACATTGATACTATTGTTCGACAGCAGTTGTAGCACACCACATATAACTTTTAAACTTGGAATTGCTAAATCACCATTATTTATCTGTAAATTACAGTCGAATTTAGTAAAAGGTTTAAAAAACCACTAATTTTTCAACATCGTCATTTCATTAACACAGATTTAGATATATATTTTGTATTATTGATATAATATTAATTTTCATATAATGGTTAGAAAACAAACATATAAAACTGGGAATTTTCAGTACTCCAGATAGCACCTAACGAGCAGAAAGCATTTCATTGCAAAGTGATTTGCTTCATCCAACTACACAACTTCAAGGAAGCTCTAGCTGTGTTGACCAACTCTAAAAATGCTGCTCTTGCCGCAAACCTCACTTTTGAGAAGGCATATGCTCAATATCGTCTCAATTGTCCCAAGGAGGCATTACAGACTGTTGATACTGCTACAGAGTTAACACCAGCTTTGAAAGAATTAAGGTAAGTGTTTAAATTGCATACTATACATTTTCTAGAGGAATTATGCAAAAAAGTATATATAGCTCATTATAGTGTGTTATGTTTAGAAAACACATACAAACATAATTTGACGTATTTCAACAAAATCTTGAATTTGGTGTAGTACTAACTTCGATCAACAATAACTAGATATTGGGTCGGAGCGAAAAATACATCTAGGTAAATAACAGCTCACTTTAAACGTGAGCTTTTATTTTGTTTAGTTTGTCTGAAACACAGCCAATGTAAGCAAGTTCACAATGCCGCAGTGTATGCAAAAGATGCAAAAACCCGAAAGCAATTTAACGGCTGGAGTGTCTTACTTTCCCTAAATACATATTGAATAAGTTATATTTTAAGCTTTAAACTAACAAACAATATTAAATTTTGAACAAAATTACCGATTTTAAACCTGTGGTACAAATCTTTGGTCAAGGCTCGCCAACCACGCAGAATAACAGGAAAAGTACTTTATTAATTGAGTGTTAAGGTTGAATTCACACTAAATCTTGTTTATGTTGTCTTTTCATTTGTAAATGATGAGAGTAATTTATTGCTTTGCTCATTTTATTGTAAGTATTAGATAATATTTTTACTAGGTGTCATGGTTGTATTTAGGTTGAACTTAAAACTGTTTTAAAACTTTTTTCTTCCTTTCTAAGTAAAAAAATAGCTACACATAAGTATGCATATATTTATGCATACAGGATTTAGCTTCGATTTTGTAGGTGACTATTATAGGTATATACTATAGGTAGGTTTATCTAGTTATTGTTGATTGAAGTTGATACTATATCACCTGTATGTGCACATACCTGGCTATGCTAAATATTAATTATAATCCTACTGGCATTGAGTCTTCTATTAATGTAATTTTTTTTAAATAAAACCTGTTTGACATGTTTTAAAAAGTTTATGAATGCATTCATATCATTTTATTCTCGGGATCAAAACTCTTTCCATTACAAAACATTCTACCTTCTTTGTAAGGTTACAACTAGGTAGTTATTTACAAGGTTAAATATAATTATTGTTATTTGTAGAGCTCAAATTTTATACCGTTTGGAGCAATATCAAGATTGCTACAACTTGTATCGAGATCTAGTAAAGAACACTACTGATGAATATGAAGACGAAAGGAAAGCAAACATGGCCGCCGTCGTGGCCAACTTGGCAGCTGTAAATCCAGTAAGTAAGAAATCCATCATAAAGAACAAGGAATCAGTTGTGTTTACTTTTTAAATTGATTGGACACAGGACACATCAAAAGAATGAAATGATCATAGATGATGTCATTTTTATTATTTCCATTATTCAATAGCCTAAGAAGGATAACAAATTAACGGGTAAAAGTATTTATAATAGATACAAAAATATAATTGAATTTAATCATGGAATGTATGCACATATGTAAAAGGTTTGAAGACCCATTGAGAATATTGGAGCCAGTAGGCTAGTAAACAACCAATAGTAATTAAGTATAATTAGTATTACCTATCACTACCAGCCAAAACCAATTTAGTACAGTCCAGTAGCAGATAATTACCAATACAATATAACATATCACAATAATACATCATGTTTTTTTATATTTGAAACTTTATTTTTAAATTTACAGTCCTCAGAGCTGCCTCAATTTGACGAGACAACATACGAATTAGCATATAATGCAGGAAGCACTTTAGCTATGAAAGGAAGGTATAATGAAGCCCTGAGTGTCTTAAAGAGAGCTGAGCAGGCATGCTCTGAGAGTGTAATCGATGATGGTGGAACTGACGAGGAAGCTAAGGAGGAAGCTGCCATTATCAGGTAGGAATTGTCAGCATGAATTGAATATCAAAGGTTTTAGTTCATTTTAGGTTTCAATTCCACAATGTTATATTAGAGTAGACGCTACTTTGCACTTCCGCTTGAAGTGCAAAGTAGCATCTACTCTAATATAGTGATGGATCTCCGCAAAGTAACGCATTCTTCAATCAAATATCCACAATGTTATACTAAATGGTTCTTTTAGGATTCTGTACTGATAACTATGAAATATATCAGCAATTTTAGGATCACTCACTAGTCCTCAGAGTGTCTGTCTGTTCATATGTCAAGGTATATTTTTCTCAAACTGGCTTGGAGCATAAAGTTAAAATGAATATCAAGTACGGGTCTATAAGTAAGGGTCTATGGTATTATATTGCTGTAAAAATATTGGGTGTATAGATTAACACAAAGAGATACAGAGCAATACTCACTCACTTCTTTTGGTGCAGATTATTCAATAAGCCTTACAATACAATATATTTTTAATTCTATCTTCAATGTCTTTGTCTTTGACGTTCATAAGTGCCTAAAGTATTTTTGATTTCATTTGATAATAAATGTAGATTAAAGTTGAATATTCTCATTAAATAATTACTGTTTACTACTTCGATCAACAATAACTAGATAAAAGGTCGGCGCAAAAAATACGTCTCGGTAAATAAGAGCTCACTTGAAATGCGTGCCCCCTTATTTTGTTTAGTTTGTTTGAAACAATGTAAGTGCGTATCACATGCGCAGTTTATTCAAAAGATGCAATAATAATACCCGAAAAAGCATTTTAACGGCCGGAGTATCTTACTTTCGCTATACATACATTATAATACATGTTGAATAAGTTATATTTTAAGCTATATAACTAACAAATAATGTCAAATTTTGAACAAAATTACCGATTTTAAACCAGTGATACAAATGTTTGGCGTCGCCCCTCACAAACACGCACAATAACGGGAAAACATACTTTATTCATTATGTGTTAAGGTTGAATTCACACTAAATGTTGTTTATGTTGTAATTTCATTTGTGAGGGGAGTAATTTATTGCTTTGCTTGTTTTATCGTAAGTATTAGATAATATTTTGAACATTTATGACTTTAGTACTAGGTGTTATGGTTGTAATTAGGATGAACTTAAAACTGTTTTAAAACTTTTTTTCTCCCTTTCTTAGTAAACAAATAGCTACACATAAGTATATATTTACGCGGACAATTTTTAGCATCGATTTTGTACGTGACCCTTTATCTACTTATTGTTGATCGAATGTTTACTATGAAAAACAACAATGAAATAAAAGTCTTTTATGAAATAAAATTTATAAGTCTTTATAAGTATAACTTCTCATGTGCATACAAAAGTATACACATTCTTTTGTTATACGCATGAATGTTCATTTTGGATTTTATACCAACTAGAGTCCAGCAAGCGTACTGTCTACAACAAATGGGTAAAGAAAAGGAAGCTGCAGCATTATACCAGAATATTTTGAAGGATAAACCAAGTGACCAAGCCCTTGTCGCCGTTGCCAGCAACAACATAGTCGTTATTAACAAGTAAGTATTCAGAACATGTAAGAAAAAAATAATGAAAAGAACACATTAATTTCTGTTTTAAATATTATACATAAGTAATAATACTAAATCGCAGCCTAGCGCCATCCTAGAGTAGTAGTAATTTCTTCATGAACGAAAAAAGTGACCCAACTTTTCTTGATGACCACACAATGTTCCAATTTACTAAATTATTTTAAACTACTATAAATGTGATTGTGAGTTTGTTTGTTTATTACGTTTTCACACCTTAATTGCTCAACCGATCATTAGGAAATTTTTCATAATATCAGAAATTGATAGATATAATTTTTGTTTTTAACTTAAGTCCATAACACCAACCATATTAGATGATATTTTAATACAGTGATCTAAATTGTAGGACAGTTTTTATTAATTTTAGTCCACTAAATACCCGCCTTTCGAGCTAATCTGTGTAATACTTTTTATTAATTTTATATCTCACTAACAAAATGGTGGCTACTTATTTGAAATGTCTTAGGAGTTATTGTGTTAAATTAAAATACATGCTAATATGTAAGTAAATGTAAATAATAACCAATAAAGTATGTTCATAAATAAAAGACCATTACATGACAGATTTGGTTTTTGATAGTCCAACATAAAATCCGGTAATTTGCTCGGGGGTCATAATTATTTAATTTTTATTGAGAATACTTCAAATAAATTGCATTAGAGACGCGAACGTTTTCGATTCTCGCAAACGTATGAAGGCGGCCACAGCAGAAGGACTTGAACACAAACTCAACTCGAGACAGCGTTCCACCATCACCTATAACCAGGCCATCCTGGCCATATACTCCAATCAGGTGAGCCTTTTCATTATTCTATTTAAGCTTTGATCATCCATACAAGTGTTACTTATTTTCTAATTTTTTTTTCAGTTAGTAGGTTAGTATTATTCCAGTATGTTAATGTTATTAGTGTTGATAAAAGCCTCCTCTATGTTTTTCCATTTTAATTTTCATTATTTAAGCTTAACATTACTTAAATATTATATACTAGTGATCTATATAAGCCAGAAAAATAATACCTTGTTTCTGTGTCATTGTGTAATAATATTATCCTAAATATTATCATGGATGTTACTTTGTACTTCCGCTTGGATAAAGAAAACATCCCCACTATAGTCCACTATAATATTTAATGATGGATTTAACGCAAAGTAACTCATTCTTCAATTTACACTGTAAATAACACTGCTTTAAGTTTAGTTTTTATTAATATTATATAAGGTTATAATGAGATAACGTTATATTTATGAAACTATGTAGCGAGTGACTGTTAAACACAACTTTTTGTTATAACATTATATTATTTTTGAAGTTATACTTCTTTTGGCGCGTTAGAGAAAAATGAGAAGAGTAAATTTTTGCTATGCGCGCGCACACCGTCACGAAAAACCGACACCCTGAAGTTAGCTATAGTCAACATTTTGTTTCTTTGTATTTGTTGTTGGTATTTCTTTGTATTTAAACTTTCAATGTATTAAATACCTTTTTTCTATTGTTAGTGTCGTTTTTTCTACAAACGTAGAATAAGGCGAAAGATAAAATGTTTGAAAAGATTTTTATCTTGTTTACACCGTGTGTACAATGTGTTACAATGGTTCTGGGATGACGATTCTTCCCAAAAAAAAAACAATTTATAAATCGACCCGAGTCGTGGTCTGTGGAATCGATTCATAAAAAAATCGAGGTCTAGAGAATCGATTTTTTTAGTTTTTTTTTTAAATTATAAATTGTATGGTTTTATTTTAACTAAATAGAAAAAATCGATTCACGAATTAATAGTGTCGAGATTGATTCACTGAGTAGATTCGATGTTTAATATCGATTAGAATTATCAATGTTTCTTTGTCTAAAATCGATTTTTCTTATTTGGTTGGTCGATTGGCTTTATGGTGATGTTTGGTTGGTATTGTTCAGCCGGATTTCTGCAAGCAATGCTGCGTGAAGTTAGTGAAAGAATTCGGAGAGGAAGGTCGCGCTACGCTGGTCGAAGCATCTTCTCTTGCGAAAGAAGGAAAGAAGTTGCAGGCGGTTTCGCTGTTACTGAAGCAAGGAGGGACACTTGTATTGGCAGCTGCTCATGTTCTACTCAGTCAAGTAATTATCTATCTCTCTCTTTCTCTTACCTTTGTTGATTGATATTTTATTATAGATAATAAATATATAATCTATTATCTAAAACTACTCTAAACTACATGATTTAATAGAAAAACCTACCTGTAAACATGGAAATGACATTATCCGTGTTATTGCAAAAAAGTTAAATACATATTAAATACTTGGTTTAAAAAAGTTTCCTAATAAATGCACCGCGCTCGCCCTAGGCAAGTTCGCGTTATCCTTTATCACAAGTCTAACTTAACGTGACCAAAGCGAGACAAAAGAACAAGATGGCGAACATTCAGTGACCGCGGTGCATTTAATATGAGACCGTTTTAAAGCCATGGTTCAATACGTATTTAACTTGGTTGTAATAAAACCGTATAAGTTTATCTTCAAATTTTTAGTTTATACAAGTTTTTACTATTTTATAATGTACTTTGACACGTTTATTTTTATCATACTTATTAAAGAGTTTCTAACGAAATCATATTTAAGAAATACATATTTTTTTTTTTTTCGAACTGACTATGCTATTGACCTGGCAAGGTCTTTACAGCTTCACCGGACTTCTAACGAAATCATATTTAAGAAATACATATTTTTTTTTTTTCGAACTGACTATGCTATTGACCTGGCAAGGTCTTTACAGCTTCACCGGACTACTAAGGCCGAGCGCTTAGGGCACTCAGCCGATTTTGGTTTTGGGTAACATACACAAGGGTGCACGCACACCTCGGCTTGGGCTGTTTCCTGGAAAAAGACACGTCTGTCCTAGCTAACTATTCTAAGCTATTCATACATATATACATTTGTGAACCATACAATCGAAATTGCATGATTCACAAATGAATACGTGTATATCGGATTGAAACGAACTTGAACTATTCGATTCAGTTCGATGAGGGAAAAAAAAAACAAAACCCTCCCACCATGTGTATATATGTGCACGTGTGTGAGAGAGATGATCTCATATGTCTGTTCAAGTGATGTAGGTGAGTCACTGTATCGCGAAAATAATATCAAGAGGGCTCCGCGCGGGGACGACCTAGGCTCGAGATATTATTGAGAACCGCGAAGTGTGCGGGAGCTAATAGGGATCGATTACAAAAGCGTGGGCGCAACACGCATTTTATAAGATTGAATTTAAATTTACTAACGGTGACGGCACCGAAGTCTAAAAATAGACATAACAAAAATTATTATTATTGTTTGACGGTTATTTTTAGGGGAAGATAGACGTAAATACGCGATTTACTCTATCTTATTTGAGTTATTTATTTTTTAACAGCTGCGCGCGCGAGCCGTTGTAGTGTAGCCGCGATGGCTGGAAATCTATGGATTGCCGTGACGGCACCTAGTAGCGGATTACGAGAGCACTCTTCGTACGCCGAGATCTCCGAGATCTCGTGGAAAATGAGTAGTTGACCTGCGTAGTCAATACTCGATAGGGAAAAGGAGTATGCGGGGTCATCCTGTGAAGGATTAGCCGCCGGAGGTTTGGGAGTGTGCTGGGACGCGGGTTTAGGAGCCCACGGGGCCTGAGGGGCCCGGTAGGGGCGGGGGGGCGCACTAGTCGCGGGTACGGACGCTGCCGGTGCACGAGACGTGCCCGGCAGGTTCGGGAAGGCCTCTCGAGACATGAGAGGCGGAGGTCGAGGACGGGCGGGGGCAGCGGCCGTCTTAGACGGCGACGCCTGCCTGGGGTATCGAGGGCGCTTTGTGCGCGGGGCGCGGGGACATCCGCGATAATTCGCGGTATGGCCCACGCCGCGGCACAGAACACAGCTCGGAGGGTCGGAGGCGTCTTTCGTGCGAGAACACTCCCTAGTGGAGTGGTCGCCGAGGCACTTAACGCACCTGGGTTTCAGGCGACAGTTTCGTGCGGAGTGTCCGTACACCTGGCAGTTGTGACACTGCGAGGGCACAGACGTTTTGCGCGGCGGCTCGACTATGACGCCGGAGAGGCCGCAAAGGGATGTAAGATTAAAAATCGCTTTCCCCTGAGGGGTGCGATCGAGGACAACGAGAACCATATCATATGGAGCCCTGGTGCGCGGAGAGCGCATACGATGAACCTCGCGAACAGGAATCTTCTGTTCCTTGAGGTCGTCTGAAATGTCGTCAGTCGGGAGTTCTGAGGGGACTCTACGGATCACAACCCGTAGTTTACGCTCCTCTTCGAGAGAGTGCGTGAAATAGCCCCACTGGTTGTCCCGAAGGAAACGAGTGAGGTTGCGATGGGCGGTGGACGTGGCTACCTTCACCTGAATACCTACAGCGGTATTCACGGCGGAGGTGTAAGGGATACCTGCCGTTTCCAGCAGGCTAGAAATCTCAACCCAAGACGCTTTGTCTTGGATCGTAACGGGGGGCGGTGGGCGGGGCTTCTTGCCCGAAACTGCGGAACCCGCAGCCACGGGCGAGTCGGGTCTAGAGGGCGCTGGTGTCGCCTTTGGCACTTTCGCGCCATCGACGTTTGCGATCTTTTTAGAGGGCAATTTGTCCTCCGGATCGGAAGAGGAGTTCGAGCGCTTCTTGCGCGGTTTGCGGTGCGTGACGGTGGTGAAGCCATCGTCCGCAGCAGGGGCTTGCTCAGCCTGAGGGGCTTGCTCGGCAGGGGGATCCTGCTGAGCAGGAGGGTCTTGCTCCATGTCGGAGCCGGAGTCGGAGTCGGAGTCATCGCTATCGCGATCGGCTGGGATTGGGAAGTTGTTGGAAGCCTCGATCTTGGCATAGATCGAGGGAGCGGGCTTCGAGGAATGAGGGAGCTCGGTGCGACGCTTTGCAGCGTACGCATCGTAATCGTCTACGAGACGAGGACAGATAGCGGCTATGAAGCCGCGGAGGCTAATGAGCTCAGTCTCTAAGAGACTGATCTCTTGTTCAGCGGCCATACCGGGGCCTGAGGAGGGGAGTGGGGCGGGGGAAGACATGTGAAACCTCCCTGCCAGAGGGGCAGGGGGGCGCGCCTTAATGAATTTAACGGACTATCCCGAGTCCGGATCAAAGGGAGCTGTTTAAAACTGAACAAAATAGGAAAACAACGCAAATAAGTACCTGAGCGAGACAGGGGAAAAATAACATAAGACTACTTAAATAAACAAACAATAAAAAGAAAATAAATTTAAAAATAAATCACTGAAGAATTAAAGAAATACGTAAATAAATAGATAAACAAAAGAGTAAATAAATAAATATACCAAGAAATAGATAAAGCAATAAATAAATACAAGGAAAGGTCTCACTCAGTTCCAAGAAAAAGAACGCAGTTGCAAGAGTTCCGATCGAACCGTCGACTTGAGCGGTTGTCCGTTTTGCTGCGCGCGCTAAGTTCGATTTTAATACTCGTGATTTAGTGACGTCAGTTATTGTTTGTTTCGATCCGGCACACCTGCGCTTCACAGGTGCGCTGCACCTGCGTTCTTTTTCTTGGAACTGAGTGAGACCTTTCCTTGTATTTATTTATTGCTTTCTCAAGTCGACGGTTCGATCGGAACTCTTTAAGAAATACATTTTCTTTACGTATGTACTGGTTATTACCTTCGGTTTCGCTCGCACTAATATAAATTTGACCTGTCCCTTAGCAATATTTTTTTCTCGATAAAATTTATTTATTCATTGGTACAGCCTTTGGCTAATATAATGTCTTTCTCTTATACAAATTTTTACCACATCTTTTACATCCTTATTTATTTCATTTGAAAATTGAATAAATATGAAACGCATATTTTGGAGCGGGATCTTAGGCTATTTATACATGAAACCAATTGAAGTTAATTCATGTATTTATTTTCATTGATAGTTAACATTATAAGGTCTCAATTGTTTTAAGTTTATATGCCATTATCCAAAAACATCTATCTGTGGGTTGGCAGGGTGATAGGAAAGGGGCAGTTAAACTTCTCGAAGAAAGCGAATTCAAATATCGTCCCGGAGTCATCGGCGTGCTTTGCACTCTGCTCAGTGCCGACAATGATTACCAGAAAGCGTCTCAACTCTTCACTGACGTTTATGAACATTACAAGGATGATCAGGTAAACATATCCTATTTTTAGCAGCTTATATGGTGGTACCGTATATTTATTTCAGTGAATAGTTAATAATTTTCAGAAACTTAGTATGTTTTTATACCATATCGAAAATTAAAAAAAAAAAATTTTTTTTATCTAACCAGAAAAACTATAACTTCTTTAAAAATTAACTTATGTGAATATTTTTTCATCGGAAATATGTGTTATTAAATGTACTTTTAGATAAAAGTCTAAAAAATAGGTAGTCATGTTTAACTTTTTTTTTTATTTGTGTTTATAAAATTAACTTAATAACTAATTTATTTCAAACTTTTTTTTTTTAAACGCAATTTCGTTACGATTATATTTGATTTTTTATTTCTCATGAGTTTATTACTTTCCGCAAATACTTATTATTTTTATATATTTTTATATATTTACAGGGCACTGTTTTTCTTTGTTCACACGAATTTCATATTTTAAAGTTGGTCGGAAATGGACCAAATGAAAATGTTTTATTTGACACATTCTCGCATGCAGTTTTCAAATAATAATTGATTGCTTTCTTTTCATTTCTTTTAACAATAACTTTTGACTATTGATACTTTTTTTATATTAATTTGGTGTGTATATATAAGGTGAATGTTTAAAGGATGACACCTTTCGATCGTTCGGTAGTTCATGGTCACATTTAACATATATAATAATAATATCAAAACAAGTGTTAATAGACAACAAAGAGAACCTTAGTTAAAGTTGTATGCTAAAACTTTTAAAAGTATGGGAACGATAGTTTTAAACATAAAAAATTACACCTAGGTGCAATGAATAAAATTGAGAGGGCGCTTTTCACGGTTAATCATTACGTAACTGCTTATTATCGGAATGCCGCACGGTCGAACAAAGGGAAGCGGATCGAGGTACGGGACGTGGACCGAACTGCGTGGTGGGGCGTGGTTACACGAGTTTGTTTTTGCGTAAATCACCTGATGTTGAGTGAGTATCAGTTTTGTATTTCTCGAGATCTTTCTCTTGGGATCTTATGTCCCCAATCTGTCGGGGCAGAGGGTAGACAGACATTTATCTCGAGATAATTAGTTCAAATATTAGGCACGTATTTTTTTAATTGATTTAGAACGAGAAGCAAGTAATTAGTAATCTGTGAGAATATTGCAACTCTTTAACCAGTCATGGTGTATGTGTGTGCAGTCGTTCTCGTCGCTGGCGGCGGTGTGGCGCGCGGCGGCGGGTGCACACGTGCGCGCGGGCGAGGCGGGCGCGGCGACACGCGCGCACGAGG
>MU158775.1:73957-132445 GCA_015888305.1 Antheraea pernyi | reverse complement strand
TAGTTGCAAAAAACCGTACCATTTTCATTGTGGCAGTATCAGGGAAGTATGCTTCAGGAAAATGACCTCTGTTAAAAAATCTACATGGCGAGGACCCTGTTGCAATAAACTGAACCTGGAAACTAGAGTGATCGATTCGACATCAACTTCGGAGACTGTCTCTTTAAACGAAGTACAAAAACTTCTCCAACAAGGATTCGACAACATTTTACAACAACAAAATTCGACACTCCAAGACTTTAAAACAGATGTTATGGTGAAAATTAACGCGTCATTATCGTCACTCGATCTAAAAGTTGAGAAAGCTATGAAGTTAATTTCTAACCTAACAGATAACTGCGACCTTTTAACTGCCTCGATATCTCCACTCCAAGACAGTGTTAAATACTTGTCGGGTCAGCTGGATACTTTCCAAACAACAATTAACAGTTATGAGAGTAGAATAAAAAATCTAGAAAAAGATAACAATATTTTAAAAGAAAAGATACAAATTATGGATTCCTTAAAAATTGACCTGAATGAAGTAGAACAGCGTGCTAGATTCAATAACGTAGAAATCCATGGAATTCCGGAAAAAAAATCTGAAAACCTGACAGAAATAGTAAAATCCATATCTAACTTCCTTAATGTGCAGATGACCAATCAAGATATACTTTTCGCAACGCGTATTTCACCACGTAACAAGTCTGTGACAAAAACAAAATCAGTGATTGTAAAGTTTAATTCCATGATGAAGAAGGATGAATTTCTAGTCCAGGCTCGAAAAAATAAAGGATTATCTAGTATTAATATTGGAATTCATGGAGAGGAACGGCACATATATATATAAATGAACATCTTACTCGGCAAAACAAGGATCTTCTGAATAAAACAAGAGTTTTATGTAAAGAATTGGGGTTTCGATATGTATGGACCCGGAATACAAAAATCTACATAAGAAGAAACGACAATTCTGCCGCCACTCGCATTCAAAACGAGGAGCAACTGAACAATCTACGGGCCGAAGAATCAAGTCAGTCTGCAGCACAATACCATCGCCGGTAGACCAGCCCTTTTTCTTCAATCATTCTGGAACTCATAACTTAAACTCAAGAATATATATTGTAATTATGTTACTAGACAATTGGTTAATAGTTATATCAGCTTCACGCACTATACTTCATTCACAACAGTCACACTACAACAATCATAACATTGAACACATTACACAGGGCTCACTTCACATGTTACATTTTTATCTTACCTGTATTCGTAAATCCATTACATCATCATTTGCAACCGAAACCAAATTTAATGCAACAAATTTAATAAAACAGTTATCTTGCTATAACAATGATACAAAATAAGCTTACAGTGTTTTTTCAAAACGCTCGTAGTATTCGAGGTAAAACATCAGACTTTCGCTTAGGTTTATTAAACAACGATTATGATGTCATTGGCATTTGCGAAACATGGCTGTTAGAAGGTATCAACGATGCAGAAGTATCCGATACACGATACGATGTACATCGTCGTGACCGCTGCATTAAGCAGTTTATAGCGAATAGCGTCACTCGGCGACAGGTTGGTGGGGGAGTTATGCTCCTAGTTCGGCGTGAACTATGCGCACAGCGTGTCTATCTACAAGAAGATGGAGACACTAATACTTGTGAGTTTTTACATTTAAAAATTAGATCTCACTCTGTAGTGCATCTATAAATGATGGAATTTTGAGCATAAGTATGCTTTACGACAGGAATTGTGAACAAAGTGGAGGTTCTGATAATTTTGCTGGGCACTACCAATATTTTTATTTAAAAATGCGTTTATTTCTAGCAAAGAGTTGAAATTGCCAATTTTAGAGTAGATCAATTGCATAATGATATGTATCTTAGAACAAGTTTTTATCTGGCTGTAAAAGTGTCATTAAAGTCGTTTCAAATACTAATTCGTACAAACGATAAACATTTCAATTTTATATTTATTTATTTATTTAATAAGAACTTCACAGCACAATCATGATATTTTAAAAACATATGAATATAATTACATAGTGCCAATTATGAAGTAATGCGTTTTACATTTCGTATATGAGACATTACGTGTATGAGTTTATTTATGAAGTTCTTATTAAATAAATAAATAAATATAAAATTGAAATGTTTATCGTTTGTACGAATTAGTATTTGAAACGACTTTAATGACACTTTTACAGCCAGATAAAAACTTGTTCTAAGATACATATCATTATGCAATTGATCTACTCTAAAATTGGCAATTTCAACTCTTTGCTAGAAATAAACGCATTTTTAAATAAAAATATTGGTATTGTATTAATGTAACTCCACAAGAATAAAATACTGTCCAAAATAAATTAAGGTAAGTTACATGTTTCCAGTGACACAACAAAACTTTTATTACGAACAAAGCCACATAAACTAGCTAATATTTTATCTGCGATAGAGAACATAAACTCGAACAACGCAGGATTAAATACACAAATCAAACTATAAGGGCTAAGAGGTAATGATAAAATATAACAGAGGTCACTTAAAATAGGTTCAATAAAATAACAAAATTACAAGAATATTTAATAAACAAAACTGTCCAAAATTAATACAGATAAAGCAAGTATTTTACAGCTGTAATAAAAAAATATATATTTTTAGACAAAAATTGACATCGACGCATTGGAATCGTCGAAATGGATGATGGGAGCCAAGGTCGTTAAGAAAACTGGACAAAGCAAACAGGAACAATCACCCGGGTTGGTATTTTTTTTATGTCAAAAATGTTAAATTATAATCTTAACTAATATTACAAAGAATTTGAGTTTGTTTTTTTTGTTAGACGTTCACGTCTTAAGTACTTAACCAAGAGGTTTCCAGACTTCTTTTCTCAAAGACCACTTTCTAAATTTAGCTGGTTCCGGTGGACCCCCTTCACCTACATTTCTTCCATATTCCTAAAACTCGACTATGGAACTATGGAAATTTGCGTTGCGTACTGAATATGGAATTTGCAAGTTTTACAAGTAACAGTCGCAGAGTTTCTTCAAATGTTATCTGCCTACATTGATAGGTGAAGTCAAGCCAGCATTTTAGTTCTTCACTACTTTTTTTTATCACGTTAACGTATACCCCCGTCTATTCTCCAGTAGACCCCTGGGGGTCCAACTGGACCACTTTGGAAAGTAATAACGTTTCGCATACAGAAAATTATATAAAAGTATCCTTCGAAGATCACATCCCGCATAAACCACCGACAATTCTAGAAATGAGTAAGGAGTAAATTAAAAACAAATATTTTAAATTATGTTATGTTAAATTAAAAATATTTAACATTTTAAATGTTATAAATATCAAACATTTTAGATATATGCATTGTAACAATTTAGTGCAAACGATGGACAATAGATGGCGTTAAAGTCATTAAAAGTGTTGCAATTGTTTTTATTGGAACTTTTTGTATTTTGCAGTACCCCTGGGTCAGAACTAGGGCAGAAAAAGAAACAGAAACGCAAACGCAAGACAAAACTGCCTCCAAATGCTGATCTGTCGAAGGCTCCCGATCCAGAAAGGTATGAAATATTATCAGAATAATAATATTAATATAATATATTTGTGTATAATAACATTAACTGTAATAAACATTTTAAGTACTAGTGAGCTCAGCAGACGTTATCTTGCCGTGATAATAAAAAAACCTTGAAAAATTATATACCTAAACCTTCCTCATGAATCACTTTATCTTTTAGTGAAAACAGCATGAAAATCCGTTCAGTATATTTTAAGTTTATCGCGAACAGACAGACAGACAAACGGGACTGAGGACTCTGTTTTATCTATACTAATATAAAGAGGTAAAGTTTGTGAGTTTGTGACGTTGTAGGGGTAATCTCAGGAACTACTGGTCCAATTTGAAAAATTCTTTCAGTGTTATATAGCTCATTTATCGAGGAAGTCTATATGCTGATATGTCATCACGCTAAGACCGATAGGAGCGGAGCATCAATAAAAAAAATATTTTTTATCTTGAGAGCTTCTGTTGCATGTTAACGTTAGCCCAAAATACCTATTCCCTGCGAACAAAGTCGCGGGCAGAGGCTAGCATGGTAGTGATTATGATTGTCGGAGGGGGGTAGAGAAAGACCGAAAATGCTATAGATAGATTGTGTAAAAGGTGAGAATGACAGCGGAGAGTGGAAAAGGAAAACATGTTCTGCTGACACTGCTTAGGTGGGATAAGGGTATGAAGACGATGTAATAAAATAATGGTCGTCTACTGGTTGAGATTTGACCATAATAAGAGGTACAACGTTGCAGGGTGATTAGTATAGAATGACTATATTTTTATTCGCTCCATCATCAAAATATTGTTTTATGTACTGAAACATTTATATTTGAATGGCGGGCAACACACTTGCAACTCTTATCATGTTGCTACTGTCTATGAATGGCGGTGAACACTTACAATCGGCGATCCGCCTGATCGTTTGTCTTCGTTTTTTTTTATCGTTTTTTTTTTTAATCTAGGAAAATTTTAGCTCTTCATTTTAATTTAGGATTATATTTTTCAATTTCCTATAACTCTGCCGTAATGATTACTACTCTAATTAATCAAAATACTATTTGTAGACTTTTGACGTCGACCTATATACTTTATCGAAGTTAAATTTGTAGTAAACAAATTGTATGTGCCGTTGAAATTAAACTTGCTTCTAGGAGGGCCTTAAAATTCTGATCGGCACACTTTTTGTGTGACGAAAAGTGGTGTAAGTAATCACTGTGTCGGGTATAGAGTTGATAACACCGGTTCTCGTCCGATCACCGAAATTAAACAACCTCGACAACATTACTTGAATGGGTAACCGACTAGGAACACCGCGTCGCGTTGGATTTGTGGTTATTTTTTTCATTAAAAATTTTTTCGTTATGCAAAATTTTCACTTCTATCGTTTTTACGACATACCCAGTATTTTTTTATTGGTCTTGATTGAATGATCGGTTATATGATTAAGATGACGTTGTAGTTTTATAACTGTATAATTATATTAGCCCAACAATACCATATACAGATGGCTGCCGAAGTACGAGCGCACGGCGTACAGGAAGCGGCGCGGCGTGAGGCGTGACGTCATCAAGGGCAGCCAGGGCATGTCCACCACCGCCACAGACCAATAGTGAGTTATGTTTTTTTTTCACTATACCTAATAAACCCAACTTAGCCCAAAAACACCGGCGAACTGGATGGTCGTACGACCTGTCATGCCGGCCTGCTACCATGTCATAATATATTTTAACAATACTGCTGGTTGTTTGGAAGAATTTCTTTCGAAATGAAATTAAATAGGAAACAGAGTCGTTGAATTTCAAAACGACCGCCGTACACATGGTAAAATAAAACTATTAAACGGTTTAAGAGCATTTGTATAAAAGCTTGTTTTTTTAATATATATTTTTTTCTATATAACTATCGTTTAAGGGGCGCATTTTTGGAGATATAAACTTTTTAATGTAACATAATGACAACTTATGTTACATAAAAAAAATTACACTTCAGAACTATTACAATAATTGTAATTGTCATGTTTGTGTACGATAGCGCAATTAATGAATATTGTATTTTACCACATAAATGATAGTACTTTTACACTGATAAAATAAATGAAGCAATTCGTGTGAAATTATTATTATTATAATATAAATTATTATAATTATTAATGTTTAAGTTTTCACTTCTGCCGGCACTAACAGAGTGCATCCCGTTGTTTTCTTTTTGTAATTCTAGCGTTATGACAACTCATTCCCCTGGTGTCACTTACGTGACGTTTGGGCCCGACATGGTAATCACACTGAAGTTAAACAGTTTCACTGTAGAGAATTTAAGCTTATTGCGTTATTTACTATAGTAGGATACCAACCCTCTCACAGAAAACTGACGTGAAGTAACAGTGCTTGCATTTTTGCGTTTCGTTCGGTCAGTCAGAGCGCCGGAGACCCATCTCCTCTTCCCCCTTTCCCCATTCTCCCTCCCCCCAAACACAGGCTGGCAACGCACTTGCGACTCCCCTGGTGTTGCTAGTAACTATGGACGGCGGTAATCACTTAGCATCAGGTGACCCGTCTGTTTGTTTGCCTCCTATGATATAAAAAAAATAAAGTAGTATTTATATACTACTATAACAAATACAATAGATTTTATCTTTTGTTGTTAATTAATAATTAAAAAAAGATTAACCTATTTAAAAATTTGTTTGAGCCAGTGCTTTCGGTTTTAGAAATCATCATAATGAAACGATAGCATAGTTATAGTGCCTTTTCTAAATCCCCTGGCTAGCTACCACCCTCGAGTTGAGAATTTGTCGCCAAGCACATGTTGGTGTATTCCGGCAACTGCACTTGAGACGCAGCATCCTCTAGATTTAGCGTGTTTACCATCTTACACAACATCAGATGATAGTATGGTCAAATCTTTAAAATAAAATTATAATAAAAACGAGCGTGCTTTAGACCACACCTGAAGTAAACCCTCTTTAGCTCCATCTATATATAAATTTATTGTGGGTTTTACTAACTATGGGCTATCTTCACTAACTTGTGTCTCTCCTCTCAAATTCCGTTCGCTTCGCCCTTTCACGTGATTTCGTAACGCTCTCGTCACGCATTCCCCAGCATAAGTCCCAAATCAATCGTGCGCAAAGCAGTTTTACCTCAATAAATGTTTACAATAAAATAATTCCGCAGCGACATGAGCAAGCAGCAGGCGACTCCTTCATCCGTTTCATCTGCAAAGAGTCCGCGAACAGAGCCGAAGCAAACAGATAGTGCATGGCAACGGAAACAACACCAGAAGAAGAAAGGCAAAGGTCGCAAATGGTAGACTCCAAAATATACGATTTTATCTATAAATACCGGTTTTTTATTGCCTACCATTTATTCACTTGATTCGGGCCATTTTCACTAAACATAATATGTATTGTTTTTATACAGTAACTATTTTCAAGAACATTAATCACTATAGACCTGAAAAACCGCTTCTGGTTCTTGAAAAACCGGTTTCTACCGATATTAATTTTTTTTTTTATTGTAGCACGGCAAATTGACTGCACTGTCTGTACCTGATGGTAAGCACAGTACAATCCAAAAACAATGGCGACCACCGAGTGATACAGTATCCTTCGCCAGTCACCGCTGTCATTCCGGCCTGCGAAAAGCTAGATATGCACAGGCTGATCCCGAAACGCGACCCGCAGAAGCGCATCACTATGACGGGCTTTTTTGCCATATACATGGTGGTTGCGACCCAGTCAGGCTGTAGAACCCTACCACCCCGCTTTCACCATTGCCTCGTTCGTTATTCAGCAGGGTGCACCACGCGCAGATGAGCTTGGCTTGAGTGTCTCAAGTTTTAAATGTTATTTAACACCCCTTACACCCCAAAATTAGAGACTCAAAACTGCGTATTTCATCAACGCACCCTAAAGTAATTTAATGACTCCAGCAAGACAATATTTACTGTTCCACATTATTTCATAGAATTATTAATTCGTTTTGATTAAAAATGGCTATAAGCGGGACTTTATTTGTGGGGACATGCAGTGCCCTAAAAGGGAAATTCGAAAATACCGAAAAATTACCATAAGTAATTTTCGTCTTGAAAACTTTAGAACAATATAAATAACAATATTTTATAACAACTTGTTATAAAATAACAAGGTGTACATTTTTGCACTATTTGAGATAGTAAAAATTATGGACTTACAACTTTTAAAAATTTGCATGCACCACAAAGAAAGTGACATAAAAAGGCCTGTCTATAAGTAAATTCTTTGTTTAATATTTGCAACAAACTTGGCGGAAGTTTGTTAAATGTTATTAAGCCCCAAGCAAACTTAGGCAATCTCATTGAACTTAAAATGAATAGTACAATATGTGTTTCATCATTAAAAGTTGAATAAAATCAAATAACTTTGATACCCGGACACAACAGGAATGATTGGATCAACAGTTGACTGGACTTTACTATACAATCAACATGAAAATAAAAGCCCATATATACAGTTGAGAAGGCATTTAATACAAACATATATTACATCCACGTGAATTATCTCTTAGCATTCCTCCTCTTAGACTTACCAGGTCTTTGATTCATTTTCTTATTATTCGGCTTAAAGTTCTTATTCTTGAAGTTGACCGGTCGTTTCTTCGCTGAGCTATTGAATCCATCCATATTACTTGAAGACTCCCTCGTATTTAATTTCGAACCTTTCTTTTTACCACCGAAACCAAACTTTTTGTCTTTCCCTGCGCGCTTTTTAGACACTTTGTTCTGTGGCGCTTTCCCTTTGTTACTACTATTTTTACCTTTGTTATCATCTAAAAATCCCAAATCCGAGGATTTACCTTTCCTAACACGTTTTAACTGTTCCAACATTTGTTTCTTGTCAGCGGCTTGTCTCAATTTTGAGTCAATCTAGGAAATAAAATTAATAATGATACTTTTTCCTGACATATTATAGGTCTACCATAAATAACGTCATGCAAAATATTCTTATTTTAGTTTATTTTTTATACATTTTTTTAGGTATTTCCCATACAACACTTTTATCAGGGTGTCTTGTTCTTAGACAAGGATTACAAGAACTTATTACACAGTATTGAATAATATAAGATACTTATGTTCAACATTACCTGAACACGTTTAGCAATCTTCTTTTGGTCACGTAGTTGTCGTACTTTATCAATGCGTGCCTGAGCCGCCTGTTTAGAGAGCAGATTCTTACGGACCTTCTGCATGTGCTCGTCTGATTTAGCCATCTCAGCGAAATAGTCATCTGGCCTGAAAAATATGAATAACATTTCATCTTAATATTGTTATTATAGCCATTTTATTATGGCTGAATGCTTAAGCCCAGTGGAATCTTCATCTATTGTCTATTTACTCAAGCCTTGGTGTGTTACAATGAATGAAGACTAGAGGTTTCGTACAAACTACTGCAATACAGTGTAACAAGAAAGGGATGAATTCGAAGCTTTGAGATGTTACATGTTAAGAGCATAGGCTAATCATAAGTTTTGTGATGAATGTATGAATGTATAAATCTAAGGTATTTAAATATTAAATTCGACTGAAATGAAAAAGAGACTACAAACTGTATTACTGTTCTTAGAAAGTTTAAATCTATCTGTAAATTTTTTATTGATGAACTTATAAAAAAAAAGAAATATATCAATAATTTTGCGAATGCTGCTTTAATTTCAAAGTTTCTGAATTTCCAGTTGCAAATTGTTAACCTTTAATAAAGATACGAATGCTCCAAAAATCATGAAATTGACGTAATTTATAGATGACCCCTTCCTATATATTTACTAAATATACTCTGACCCTTGACTTTTTTTTTCCCTCGAACTACGCTATTGACCTGGCAAGATCTTCACAGCTTCACCAGACTACGGACAATGATTGACCCTTGACTACTAACAGTGAAATGTAACATTTAGAGGAATTGAATTAACTGCCTTAAACTGATTTTACCTTCTTGTTGGTATTCCCAGCTCCTTTAACTTCTTCACTCCTTCCAAAACAGCTGCTTGTGCTTGTCTATGTATTAAGTTTTCTCTTTTGAACTCATTTAATACTGGATCTTGCGTGGGATCATATACTTGGTTGCCCCTACTGTTTTCTTTTATATTTCTGTTAATTAAACACAAAAACAGTATTAATATTTCGGAAATCTGCTTTTGATGTGAAACATCTATAGGCGAGGGTAAATCTGAGGTTGGCGTGGCGAGACGTGGCGACGCAAGACACGAACTTTGCACTATTAACGAAATACTCATAAATATTTGCAACCCTATCTGTATAAACATAATATTCAAATTGTTTTTGTCTGCCACTCATTCTACTAGAGTTATGTGGCATGTGCCCATGTCCTAACGCCCTTTGATAAATGCCGCCAAACACACCGCGTCTGTGCCTAGCCGTGATTTCTTTGAATTTTTAGCTGATAAGCATGTTATACTGGGAAGGGGACTGACTGTCAAGTTCAGTGTCAGAACACATCTATAGATGTTTGATGATAGATCTTCAACCTGCGGGTAGGACAAATGGGCTTAGACCTACCATCATGCTAGCAGTAGTCCGGTGAAGCTGACTACCCCTCTAAACCACTCCCCCGCCGCGGAAAGTTATAGTTACTGAGATATTCATGATCAAAGTTTTGAAATTATGTCGCCTCCGAACAATGATTGGTAATTTTGTATATCACCAACATGATGATTTTTAAGTTAATATTCAACAGTTTGTACAATACTATGTCTATATATTAGTAGAGCAAAAAATTATTCCTATTAAAAAGAAAATTATGAGGAAAAAAATAAATTTGAAGTATTTAAAGCTCTTGTAACAGTACTAAAAATTATAGTAATTTAAAAAAAAAAAAGGTTGAGTTTTCAACTAAACAAATAATAACTTTTATGAGACTATGTATATCTAGGCATTAAGGAATAAATTATTGATGGAAAAGCATAAATCTTGAACAACAAAAAAAAATTTACAATAAACTTCTGTCCTCATCATTCACTCAAATATTTCACACTTAAGCTCATAGTAGTTAAAAAATATTTAACATAAAAGAACAAGGAATTTGTTATGTTTTCGCAATTCCAACCTACATAGAGAACTAGGGCTGGAGCCCTATCCTCTATTAACCTAACGTGACTTAGTCGGATTTGCTTGGAACAGTTTGCTCGCTCGCTCGCCTGTGTTGTGTGTGGAGAGGCTTTATGATCATACAAATAACTTTTTTTCTAGGATTGAGACAGTTGAGTTTTGATTAAATATAGTAGAAAAAAAAATCCCAGATCAGGAAGACTTCCATTTTACGTCATACAAATAATTTATATTTGATATTTTGTTTTTTTTTTCTGAAATAATAGTGAACAATTATAAAACAACAGTAAATATATATAAACAACAAAATTATAATATTATAAACCTTACAAATGCATATCTGAAGGAAAAATCACATTCCGTTACACATAACTTCAAACACATATAAAAAAAACTACGCATCTCCGCAGGGTGAAGGGGGTGTCTTTTGAAAGGGGTAATCAACCCTTAACAACCCCAAATTTGTGATGCGAATTTCTAATACCAAGCCCGCTATTGACCAAGCAAGGTCTTAACAGCTTCACCGGACTACAAAATATAAAGTTTAAATTGCAAAGTCAATGTTTGATTTTAATATTATTTTATTGAACACTCCAAACACATTAGCCAACCCGCCATCATTGCTTAAAATATCTATCATTGTTTTACAAACTATCTTCGCAATAATAACTTACTTTCGTTTTTGCGCAGTCTCTTGCATTTGTAACGCTACATCTGGTGCCATTGGAGCTACGGTCGTTACTAAATCTAGTGTCTCCACCCATGGTAATTTTAATTTAAATTCTTTCACTTTAGCTTTTAAATCTTCTGTGTTGTTAACATATTTCTTTTCAATTTTCTCTATTTCTTCATTGAGTCCAGGTTTTATCAAACCTTTAGCGAAAGCTTCTTGCAGCTGAAAAGTAATATGAATGATTAAAAATATTTAACTTAGAAAAAACCGCTGATCAAACTTACTACGGACCTCTTCGTCAGAATCCACTTCTGTGTCACTATCGTTTAAAATAAAATCCGTCATGGTACAAATTTAAACTATTTCGTTTTATTAGGTTACTTTTTTAGATTTATAAACATAACCTCACAAAATGATACATGTGTATGACATTTAGCAAATTTTTCGTCTATGACCAGCTAGGATGGAAAGAAAAGAAAACAAAAAAAATGTCTATGACCAAAGATATTTTTTTTTTCTGTTTTTCCGTCCTTATGATAATACAAAGGTCTGTCTAGACCATGCAGCCAAGTCAGGCATCAACCTAACCAGAGACATTTTCTTGCTTCTGTTTTTTCCTACATAAGACATACAGTCAAGTTATGCATAAAATAATATTTTTTGCTTAATTTAAAAGGTCAAAGCTTAATTGAAAGACATCCTTGGTGCATTTTTTTTGTCATTAACCACGGATTAATTTTTATTTGTCACTGCCATGCACTATCACCATAAATATACAATCTTTGAATTTAAGGAGTTGGCAATTCCAATATAATCAGAATTTTGTTGAATTTTTGGGATTAGAGTGAATCCCAAAAATTAAAGAAAATTAAATCTCATACAAAAAATCAAGCTTGTCTTGTTTTTAATGTATAGCCAATCTGAGAAACTTGGAAAGAGAAGTACGATGTTTTTGTTGATATATTAGGAAACTAGGACCGTACAAAAATGTATTTTACAGTTTTAATGCTTTTGAATTACTATATTTATATTCTTGTATTTTTATACAGACATGAGTAGATAAATATAAAAAACCATTACTTATTCACAATTTATAAAAGATCGGGTAAGATAATAAAACTATAAAATTTTAATTGTATACCGTAAAATTTTTTGGTTTATTAAAACTTTAATATATCATTCCCCACAAATTTATGAATATCTTAATCAACAATATGTAATATTTTATGCATATTGTAAGACAGCTTTCTACGCAAGTGTAGCTGTCAAAACAAACGTACAGGTGCTTGGCGACAATTTTTTAACCTAACTACTGTGTCATCAAAGCTGCAATAGTTAGCTGGTATCAAACTAAACAATATCGAAATTCTCTCAAAATAAGACAGTCCCTAAATAACGCTGAAATTAGAAATGGGCGTACATGTATACATTATTTCGTTTAAAAAAAAAACGATAATATCATTACAAAATAAAATAAAATTAGAAAAACATTTCACATATCTTGTAAGCTACCAATTACATGAAAATTCAAAGAAATTATTGAACTGTAGAATTTTAGTTAACGCGCCGTTTTCGGCTTGACTTTTAACATTTACTTTGTTCGACAGCTTCTTTTTTGTGTTGTAGTATTTATAAGAAAATTATCATAAACATAAATAAAAAACAATTGATCCATAGAAAAGAAACAAAACATGTCAGGCTGACTGTCATAGTTAGCCAAACTGGCTAGATTAAGGATGTACTTATTTAAGGTATCTAATATAAAAGCTATGTTTGAATTTTGGAAAAGTATGAATTCTTATTTTTGTATAAAATCTTATAGTTTTGTAGGTAAATTGAAAAGGCACGATTTGTGGTTCTACCGCTGACAATGTCATATTATCAAAGTTATATCGCAATTAACGCCACTTTTATTGATACATGAACATGTATAAACATCTATAAACTGATTCTCTATTTAGTACAACATGAATAATGAACGTTTCATTGGTTCATTTTGTTTTATATATGCTATTTTAGTACTCTTAATTTCGTTAAATACATTATCATTTTATCTACGGCTATTGCTAGGAAGAATAAAGTTTCTTAAAATCCCATCAAGCGCAATTTACTAATCAACCTTTGCAAGCGAATATTTAATTCATTATCAAGCAACATGACTAAAACCACACAACCACAGTTACTCTGAAACAACCAAGGGCTTATTAACACGGTAATTTGATTATAAGTTTGAAAATTGTATTTTAAAAAATTAACAAAAGTTAGGGCATGTTGATTAAGTTCATAATTGGTAATAATACTCAAACTGTTTAACCCACGGAGTAAAGAATAAATAATCTTCTCTTTCTTCCATGGTTTAACCACCACATACGATAAATAAAGATCATTACTACATTAAAACATCACTGGACCAAATTACCACTACCATTTAATTACAACTACCACTTATCAACAATAGTTTGTCCAGCGTATAAGACAACGTATTTAAAAATTATTTCCTTAATGCCATTTTGCAGAGGTGACACTCTGTTGCCTTTAACAAAACTAGTCCGAATATCAAAGTAATCGGATTATGTTTTGATAAAAAAATTCTACGTACATAAAACAGAAATATAATTTAAAGAGATTATACTCTTACTATCAAATTTTACGTAAAATATAGATTATATTGGATTCAAACCAATGTAAATAATCAAGTTAAGATTTTTTAATAACCTGTTTTTTTACAGACTTAATTCAAGAATGTAATGAGACTTCTATAGCTTAAATCTGACTCTTTTAATTACAAGGTATGCTTGGTAAACCTGGTTACAGTATAAATATTTTGTTGAATATTGGTTACATGAGTCTGTTTTGGAAATATATTATCTATTATTTTACGTCTGTGTCTATGATATCCTAGTCATAGTCTCCAAAACGTATATAACCAAATTATGTATCTATGATACTAAAAAAGACTATGATTTTATTTTAAAATATCTATGATGTCTATCCATAGTAAATGTTAAGATTAACAGAAATACTTTTTAATAAATTATTTTATGGTAAAATTAAAATATATGCAAAGCACACATTTAGACCAGTAATAAAAAAAGAAGATCATTTCTCAATATTTATATATTTCAATTCATTACCCACAATTTGTTCTAAGTTTGAATTGAAGTATATTGACCGGATGTTCAGTGTTAGACATGTTCCGTGAGACCCCGTTGTTTTGTATCTAGAAAATGCAATGGCCGCCATCTTCGACTCTTGTGAATGTTTTGGTCGTAGTTTCAAACTTTGAGGCCTATTTCTTACGTGCTATGCAATTATTTGATGAAAATAGTTTCAATACATCGTAGAAATTTACAATATATTTGAACACAGGTTAGTAAAAGTATACCTTAGTATTTTCTGGAAAAGTGTTTACATCTGGATTTCAAAGTACTTTGCTTTTGTGATGTTGTCAGTTTCAGTAAATATTTAGCTAAGTTACATTTCTAAACCGCATTATTTTGTGAAAATTCTATAGTTAAGTCATAATTGTTTTAAAGCCAACATAAATATACAAACCTCATTTTTGTATGTATCTATATTATTCTCGTAATAGTTTCTAAGCGGGTACTCTCACGTAATAAAAATATTTAACCTTATAATGTGATGAATTATGTGAATATGAGTAAAAGATATCCCTTTTATAGTTAATGTTTACTTTTTTTGATGTTTATTACTGAGACATTACAGTTTCCGAGACAATAATGGCGGCAGTGAATTTAACCTAACCATTTATTTTCTGCTTATATTTCTATGCTGTTGCGTTTGTTATACATTATTTTAGTGTGATTCGTTATATTTTCTCGTAGGACATGAAATAGAGTGACTTTGAGATAATTTTGTGGAAAAATGAGCTCCACGGTCTTATCCTATTTGTGGAATAAAATATTTTACCAAGATTATTATGGTGTACACCGTGCATATTCGTGACATTTTTGAAGATATATGGGTAAAGAATCGATTTTCGATTGCAGTCACATGAAGTAAATTTGGAGGCCGAGGTGCACTCCAAGGCATCATCTCGGGTCTGACCCAAGATGGTAATAAACACAGCATGTCAACATCGTCAGAAGTCGATTCAGAGGCCCGACAAGTGAGTGAAACATATCCTATATGTATGACCATTAAATAAAACTGAATAACTTGGGTTAATTTATAGCTGTAGTAAATGTATAAAAATTTGTAAATATTATGATTTTTTTTTATTATTTACAATATAACTTAGTTAGTGCATGTGTTTTTTCAGTCTGTTTTCATACTAAGCACATAGAATGAGCAATTTTTTACACAAATATGTGATTTGTCAGAGCATTAGTATTTTACTGATTTTCCCTAAAATTGTATTTAAAATATTGTAGGTTTTTACTTTCAGGCGCATATTTTTATTCTAAAATAAAGATATTTATTAAATTAAAAGTGTATTCATTGTAACCTTAGATTCTTATTTTCATATGTATTATCAGGTAAGCATGCTTACTCATCTTGTTGAAGATTTTGCTATTATTGTATTTAGATTATGGGCATTATAGAATGTTTTTTGTTACTGCAGGGGTGTATGATTACAATCGTATATAATACAATCATTTTCACAGGCAAAAGCAAAGTAGTTTGAAATCCAGATAAAAAACAATTACAGTCAAAACCATTTATGGCGACATCGTTTAGAACAAGATACTGGTATTATTAATCCAGAACAAAGGTCCCAGCCGAATGTTGTATCTTGAAAACATCACCGTTTGTTGTGACTATGGGTGTTTATGACTAAATATGAGTAGTCCCATTGATGTTGTTATAACAGATTTTGACTGTATCATCCTTAATAGCCATTATATTGTTCTTATCATAATTTGGAAATCCAAATTTATAAAAATAATATTTAATGCTTACATTAATGTATGTTTTGTTAATTATCTGTAAGAATGACACTATAATAATGTGTGTGAAACATTTTTTCTAAAGTCATGTGTCATATATTTTTGTTATAGGTTTACGGGCCGGCCACCTCCAGTAAAAATGTTTATGAAAATATATTGGAACATAAACTAACAGATATGAACATATCCAGTGTAAGAGCTCCTGTTTTGAGGGCTGTACCCTTGTCTCCTAATCAAGGTGATCTGGAACCTGACTCCACAAATCCTGAAAGCATTATCCAAGCAGTACATAAAGTAGATAAAGAAGTAGAATATCATATCACTGAAAAAAGATGTAATGCCGAGATGTCTGTTGACACAATATCAGGCTTAGTCAGAATTGAGGAAACCGGTATAGATAATGTCAGTCGCATAGCGTATCCAATATTACAGGATGCTGATGATTCAAGCGATGGCAACTATATAGAAAATGCTGCAACACTAATACAAACACCATTAAGTACTGCAATTGTTCAGAATGTCGCTAAGCTCCCACAGAACTTTACAATAAATGTAGATGCAGCTGTAAGCAATATTGCAACAATACAAAATGTATCACAGGATTTGGCTGGTAGCCAAACTTTATGGTTACCTACAATACTGGCTACAAGTGCTACAGCTTCAGACAACAAAAATGATGATGATAGATCACAAACTGGGCTTTCACAGATTATCATCACAAGTGAGAGTTACACTAATGATACAAATCGATCCGGAAGAAGAGCTAATCTTCTACCAGAAGGTAGTTACTTAAGCCATGCTAAGACTTCAAAAGTTCAAATTTTAAGCAATATCTCATTACCAAAAACTCCTACTTATTCTCAACAATATATGACACAGAACAAAGAAATATCAACACCAGTGTATGCAACACAGAATCATGTGTATAAATTAAATACCAATATTATGACACAAAAACATTTGAATAATTCTGTTCTAACAAAAGCACCAAAGAATCAATCTTTGATTGGTTGTTCAAGTTTATCCTCTAGTGTAATAAATAATAATCCAATTAAAAACATATCTTACAATCAGACAATTAGTAAAAATGCAAACGTGAATAAAACATTAAATAAAGTTAATAATGGTGCTAATTTAAATACAATGGTCGCAGCTTCTTCTAGCAACACACAATGCCATGTTTTGTCGCGTGTTGTTTCAGGGCCAAATAAAATGTCTGTTCATTCTGGAAGAAAAGTTGGAACTTTTAAAGGATCAAAAAGTTCTCAGGTACCTAATCAAAAAAATCAAACAAGACCAATTAAAATAATACAACAGACAGGGTCAACACATAAATCTGAAGGTAAGACTTGGCCTGTTGCCAGTGTCACATACAAAAGTCATCAACCAACTTTTGGAGTTATAGACTCAAATACTTCAAAGATAATACAGAAAGTTGGTAGTCCGACACATAAGAGTTCTCAAATGTCTGTTTCGAAATTTCCATCAAAGAGTGACCGCTTGGTACTTCAGTCACCCTGTGGACCTGTCTTGATATCAACAGCACCTATAAGTATGAATTTACCAAAAACTCCTCATTATGTACAATCAGGTTCTACTCCAAATTTAAGATATGTACAAACATACGGACCAGCTGACAACCAACTCTCAACAATCTCCCAGGTATCTGCAAATCAGCAACTTACTGCACAAATATTGCAATCATTATCGCAACCCAAATTGATGTTACAACCAAGTTCTCCGTCTATGAATAACCTAGCAGATTTAACACCTACTGTAACTATTGAAGAACCCTTAGATGTAAAACCCGTTAATCAAAGAAGGATAGTGTTGTAAGTAAAATAATTCGATAGTAAATATCGTAATATAATTAAATACTCATTTAACAATACTAATATATTATCTTCTTTCAGTGGTGACAAATCAACTCTACTTACTGCTGATGACATAATTGGTATGGAAGAGAGGCCAAACTTATCAGAAGAGCTGCGTCGGTATTCTTTTCAACCTTTGGCTTTCATTATGTTGGATCATACATATGCATTGCCAGTACAGAAGCAACCATCTACATCAACACCCACTACCCCAGTTCCATCAGTACCAACACCATCAATTGTTTCCCCTACGATTACTACTTCACCCATGAGCCCATTGAAAAGGAATTCACCAGTGATAATGTCCACTGCATCATATGATTTACCTGTAACTGTACCAACAAGTGCACTTGATTCACCTGTGCCTGTTTCAACGATACAAATGAGCCCTCTTATTTCCAAACCGCAACCCACACCACAACAAGATGATGATGCGGCTTCAGTTATATCATCTATAGACGGAGATGGAAAACAAGCAAATAGAGATGGAAGTGATACAGAAACTGCTCCAGAGGGAGAAGAGGAAGGTAAAACTAGATGTATTTGTGATTTCACGCATGACGACGGTTATATGATATGCTGTGATCGTTGTGGTGAATGGCAACATGTTGACTGTATGGGTATAGATAGACAGAACATACCTGATGCTTACATGTGTGAACTATGCCAACCGCGACCTATCGACCGTCGACATGCTCGTGCCATACAATTAAGAAAGAGGGAAGAATTGAGTGCTTTAGGTGCCTCCGATTCTGATTCATCTGAATGTAATCGCTTCCCTGGACAAAGAAGAAAACGGCTGCTCACAGTAACTACTTATACAAATACTAGTGGATCAAGTGTGACCACATACAATTCTAGCCTTCCAGTGCTTCCACCACTGCCTCAACCTGTATTGGCATTACCCAAAAGGGGTCCTAAGAGACCAAAGAAAACAGAAGTCATAAGAAAAGTTGCAAAAAGAAAGTTGTCTGAAAAACGAGTGAAACGCAAAAAGGAGATGATGTTAAACAGAAGCAAATATAATTCTGGATTGGCAAACCAGTCACATTGGCAGGATTCTTATGAACTTGCAGTGACAAATCATTACAGTCCAGAGTTGAGGGCTAAAATAATGAAATATAGCAGTAAGCTTGGCAGTACACCGAATATGGTGTATGCAATGAATGCACATTTATGTACAACAGTACCTCACGCTGGTGGCAAAATTCTTATTGCTACAAAAGACTTAAAAGAAAACACTCCAGTCATTGAGTTAAGGGGAAAATACATGTTATCAAATCAGCACCGACCTCAAATACAAAACTCGGCAAGAGCTGGAAGTCAGAAACCAGGTCCATTTGTCTTCTTTTACAGACTTCCTAAAGATAATACTCAAATATGTATTGACACTAGAACATATGGTAATGAAGCGAGGTTTGTTAGGAGATCCTGTAAACCTAATGCAGAACTCCAGCACTGTATTGTCAAAGGAACATTACATGTATATTTAGTCACAATTGGAGTTATACAGGCAAATACAGAAATAACTGTTGGTCATGATACTGATGGCAGTAAACAGCCTTGTGCCTGTGGGAATCCCAAACATTGTAAGGTAAATGGACTTAATACTTTAGCTCATAGAAAGAGTTTTTTAAAGAGTGTTGATTACCTTCCAAGAGAGAAAAGAAGTAGAAACAGATGTTTTAGTTCTTCATCACCAGTTTCACCGCCACTTGCTTCAATTTTAACTCCACTTAAAGATATGTCATCACAAGTCACTTCAATAAAATCTGAAAAGAAGTCACCAATTAAGCATGAATACATACCCCCTTTGTCTCCCATCAAACCTGTAGTAAAAGCCCTTGATTTTGACAAACCCATTAAAATGGAATTTTTTGAGGAAGAAAAACCTCAAATAGATTTGACAGCTAAAGAAGAAATGAAGCCAGAAGATCTAGATGAGCCAGACTTTGTGAGAACCGAAACAGAGGTACAAGAGAAATTAAAAGAGGAGGTGTTTGAACCTGAACCTGAAATTATACCCGAATCGCCCAAACTGGTTAAAGAGGAACCAAAAGATGAGATCAAAACTGAAATCAAAGCGGAAGATGAAGTTTTTTCTGATGAAGAAAAACAAGATAAACATGATGATATTCCATTACATGAAAACGAAATATCAAAATTCGAAGATGAAAAGCCAGTTCTTCAAGAAGTTATAGCTAAATCTGCTTGTCATGATAGATCAGCTAGATCTAGTAGAACAACATGCGTCAATCAAGACTCATTAGACGACAAAACCGACGATTCCCAAGATAAAACCCCAACTAACTTCAAAGAAAAAGATAAAAGGAAGATGGTGAGAGTAAATCCGCAAATTATTATATATCTCTTGATCTGTAATTGACATTTAACCTACTATTTCTCTATTTTTTAGACTCGGGAGGAACGTAAAATGGAGGCAATAATGAAAGCATTCGAGCGCATGGAGAAAGCTGAACAGAAGAAACAGGAAGTGAAAGATAGACAAAAGAGAAGAGAATCTGATCCACATCCTAACTGTTTGGATAAGGATGACGATGATGAGGTCATTTGTGCTTCTAAGAAGAGGAAAAGGTTATAATCTTTCTGTTAAGTGGAATTTACTTTTGAAAGTGCAATTTTTCATTATGGTTTTTGTTTTTAGACGTAAAGGACGTGCGAGAACTGCTTCCCAATCAAACAGACGCCGGCTGAACTCTGCTGATAGTGATCTTCTCACATCTGGAGATGAAGCACCGTGTGGACCCTCTCCAATTCATCACTCCAATCAGCAACAACAGCTCCCGACCAGTCTTCATGATAACTCTTCGCACAGTTTTCCTTTAACACACACAGAACAGGACAAAGCTGCTGATGGAGTGCCTGAGGTTTGTTGTCTCATTAACATCAGCTACAATGTATATTAAAAATTAATTATACCAGGTGAATGTTTAAAGGGTGACACCCATTTATCATGTGGTAGTTTATGGTCACATTTGACATATAAAATAATAATATCAAACAAATACTAGTAAACAACAAAAAGAAACTTAGTTAAAGTTTGTTCTAAAACTTTTGAAAGTATGGGAACGATACTTTTAAATGTAAAAAAAGCAAACCTAGCGTCAATAAATAAAATTCAAGGGGCGTTTTTCAAGGTTAATCATTACGTAACTGCTTATCGTGGAAACGCCGCACGGTTGAACAAAGGGAAGCGGGGCGCGGGCCGAGGTGCGGGGCGCGGCCCGGAGTACGCGATAGGGCGTGATTCATTTATTACAAGAGTTCGTTTTTGCGTAAATCACCTGATGTTGAGTGTATATCAGTTTTGCGTTTCTCGAGATAATTAGGACAAATAATAAGCACCTATTTTTTTTAAATTGATTTAGAACGAGTAGCAAGTTATGTGTAATCTGTGAGAGTATTGCAACTATTTAACCAGTCATGCTGTATATACATATTTTACCCTTTTATGCTTTTAGGACCTTGGATTAAGTTCAGCGTGTTTACTAGTAGAAGCTGCTGTCGGCTCAGTAGAGTCTGCATTTAAATTGCCTAAAACTAAAAAGACCATTGCCACAGAATGGATAGGACGGTCACCAGAGAGGACACCGCCTTATTGTTCGCCATATAGACCGTCGTTAGTGTCTGCCCCTTCATTAGAAAGCCTTGTGAGGGTTGCCTCAACTATGATAGGAGATCTGAGTGGAGGGCAAGATATCGAACATGAAGAAGAAACTCGGGCATCTCCTCCAAGGACTCCAGGACGAGAGCGAAATCGACCTCCTAAGAAGGCCAAGAGGGTGACTCGAAGCACACCACCTACAGAGATACCAGAAGTGATACCACTATCAATGCCACAACACAGTGCTAAAAAGCGATGGCTACGACAAGCTATCAGTGAAGAGAGTGACTCGCCAATGGCAGGTATGCATGATCCCATTTTAAATATCTATTAATATAAGAAAGCTTGTCACTATGTTGAAATGTTAGATGCCTTTGTTTCAGAATCATCACCCAATGAAATGGTTACACCTCTTAAAAAGCGTAGATTAGCTAGGCAGTCATTATCCTGTGAACAAAACACAACAGTGCCTGTAAGTACATCATCAGTGAGTATAATACAAACAAATTCATAGTCGACTTTGTATACAATAAATATTTTTTTGCAGTGTAATGAAGAAACTTCTCCAATTTTGGTGTCTGAAGATTCTCCAGTGTTAATATCAGAAGATTCTCCTGTCAAAGAAGATTCCTCTAGTTTGCGTCAGTTTAAAGTGCGTAATATAATGGATTGTATTTATAGTAGTAGGGATAGGACCCGATCTGATAGTGGACAAGGTTCGGATGATCAGTGCAATATGGACAATGATGTGTTAAACGTGAACATTAAAGTTCCCCATGATAGTGAAAATATTAGGAGGATAATCGGTATCCCGACACCAGAGGACGAATGTCCACCGGATATAACGAAACCTCATGATCAGATTAATAATAACAATGTCGATATAGAAGAAAGTAATTATAACAAAGTGGTGCCTATGGAAATAGACACAACTATATCGCAACCCAAGATCCAAGAGTCTGTGGACACCTTAAGTGATGTGAAAAGAATAGACAGTCCAAACGATAAAGTTAACAGGTGCCAATCGGCAGATACGAGCGGCAGCTCCTCGCCACAGAGAGATGAAATGGACGACATACAGAAGAAAATACATTCATTTCACACAGAAAATATACAGATACTGAAAAGTAGAAATAAAAAACTAAAGGAGAAACGAAAAAAAGTGAACCTTAATTTCGATTTGAACATGGTCGACGATCAGATAAGCATTCAGTTGCGGACTGAAAATGACAACAGTTCAACGGAAGTCAATGGTGACATTCATGAAGACTTTGCGGACGATGTCAAATTCCACATTTCCCCACAAAATATACCGTTACCGCCAATGGATTCTGTACCATTGCCTGCACCAGAGAATATACCTTTGCCGGAAGAGCCAATTCCAGTGACTGTCATACCACCACCGGAAGCGATACCACTTCCAGATGAACCAATGATGCCTTCTAAACTGCTGCGATCAACTTCTCCTGTGGAGATAATTGAGACAAACTACTCAAATGATCGACCATCTGTATTAGAAAATTCGACGTTGACATTTTCATCGTGTTTCAGCTCAACTGGTCTCTTCTCTGGTGTTTTCAGCAACATGTCTCAGTCGTTTAAACTGGACAAAGACCAGGCAAATGAAGATGTTCCGAACATGTCTATAATAAAAAGTGCTATAGATAGGACTACAGTTAGTTTAGATAGTAGTATATTCGAAAAGGACAGTATTACACCAGTGGACGAATTAAAAAGTGTCCAAGAGATACTGACTCGTGTGAACAATATGGACTCTAATAATAGTGTTATATTATCGGGTGTGTTGAAAAGTTCAAATAAGTCTGGGTTGCTCTCGTCCCCGTCGCCGGTGAAGCAGTCCAGCAAAGTGTACAACGTCAGGAACAACGACCCAAGACTGAACCCTCCGCCTGTTGAAAAGCCGAAACCAGTTAGAAGAAAGGTGAGTTACTTTTTGTATCTGTATTAAATACTCTTTTATACTAAATGTTGGTCCTTTGTGATTTGGTAACCTTTAAAATGACCATAGAGTTGTGTTGTGGTTGTGTGTTTTAATCTGCAGAATATTGGTTCAGTACCCACAGCTTTAAAAGCTTTGAAATGTAGCAATTTTTGGGATTCATATAAATTCACTAATTCAAATTGGTAACACTTTAACTAATCAGGTAAGCTGTAAATGTCTGTCAGGACAATATTGTAGTTAGTTAAAAAAAATGGTAACACTATTATTGGTTGATGGTATAAAAAATATTTAAAAAAAGGAAACATGTGAAATATCCTTGTAGTACCATTGTATGTGGGCAAAATATTTAATAGAGATTTTTAATTGCTACCATGCCATGTACTATAATTATGCCATGTGATTATACCCTTGGACTAGAATTATAAATATATATTTTATTATGGCCCAACATTTTTTTTTTCGAACTGACTATGCTATTGGCCTAACAATGCCTTAACCGCTTCACCGGACTACGTTATGACCCATCAAATTGAAGTCATATTGAGGTGTTTACGCTGGTAACCTTGTGATTTGGAAAACCATATTTATTCTTCTTTAGTCCGGTGAAGCTGTAAAGACCTTGCCAGGTCAATAGCATAGTCAGTTCGAAAAAAAAAAGAAAAAGAAAAAAAATAATAATATTTATTCTTCAACATGCTATAAACTTTACAATACACAATTTCTTTATATAACATGTTTGACTTTCTCCAAATTATGAAAGCAAATGATTATGTATGTATTCTTGTATAGGAGTTTGGATAAATATGTATACCTTCTAGATAGAAATGTAATACGAATTAAGGAGTTACCTACCTACCTACCATTATAACTACTGATACTAAATGTGACAAGTAAAAAATAATTAATTAATATTAGTTACATGTAACTATCTAAGAATACAACAAAATCATTCTTTATTATGCTTCAAACTTTGTCACAGATAACATACATATTTTAGCTTTAAAACCTTTATCAATCGAGCATAATAATATGGTAATGTTTTGAAATATCTGTCCTTGTTATATAGTACTTGATATATACAATACAGAATTTCAATGATAATTTTGTTCAGATGTTGTTTTTAATGACAACAAAGAATAATGTATATAATTTTGAAAAAGCAAGGAATTACACAAACATCTGTATAATCATATGGAACTGTTTATGTTTGTAATGTTTTTAACACGTTGGTTGCGTATGTGTATAATTTACTGGTATTATAGGAGGTCGAATGGACCTCGCACCTATATTAATGTCAGTGCGTTGGAGGTAATAAGCGACCTATTCATGTAAAATGTAATCTAATAAGTTTGTATCACATGGGCGGTTTTGTTCTACTAAATAATATTAGATTGGAAAAGTTTTAAGTCAAAAGTTGTGTTGTCAAATTGTCATTCTTGCTTACAATATGAATGAGAAATTACTTATCAGTCAGTTGTATTCCATACCATACCAATTCTAATACCTAATTGATGTTAATTTCCGAACGTCGTGAAATTTTGCATACATATAATTAGGGGTAAAGGTAAAAAGACATAGAGTACATTTAATCCAGAGAATAGTACAGTGACGTGAGCAAGGCCGCGGGCATATGCTAGTTCGAAATAAAATGATTCTTGTTAGTGCAGTGTTAAAACATGTAGGGGTCGTTTCGACCTCACATCACCGTGAACGTGTTAAACTACAGTTTACACTTGGAACATGCTTTTGTGGTTTTTTTAAACGTGTCATGTGGGAAGATTTATCTTTAGTTTGAACTAAATCCGGACGCGAAGGCTTGAGATTAGATAAAATTAATTATTATCATTGAATTATAATTCGGGTTGATTTAAAATATGCATTGTAATTAACGCGTTCATTAAGTTTTATGTTGAAGTTGAACAAATCAGCAAGTCATATTATGATTTGCTTTAAACGTTCGTTTTGAATCTGTAATTTGTTTGATGTATTAGGAACGTCATGACCTGAGGTCGAATAAAATTAAAGTTAAGTTAAGAAAATAGATGATGTTGTATGTACGAAATTGTAGAATACAGTCAACTACAATTGTTCTGAATCACTCGTTAGCTCTATCTGATTTCGAAGAGGGGGCAGGAGCCTGTAGCCCAAAGGTTCCCAGATTATTTTTCTTATAGATAATTTTCATAAATTTAGCTGGTTCCGGTAGACCCCCTGCAGCTACATTTCTACAATATTTCCAAAACTCGACAAAAAATGTGAAGATTAGATCTAAGTATGGAAATTTGCGTTACAACTGAGTTCCAACCACGAATTATAGTTTTAGAAAAAAAAGTGAGAATTGATTGGTTAACTAATTAATTGATTGTGCTATGCGTGCAAGTTTTAGGTGAAGTCAATCCAATATATCAGTTCTTCACTATCGAAAGCAGAAGTTTTACGTATTGTGAATCCCACTTTTTTTTTAGTCACGTCAATGTGGTCCCACGTCGATAGTCCCGTGGTCCCCTGGGGGTACACCTCGACCACTTTGGGAACTAAGACTGTAACCAATGGTGATAAACCCGACACAGTGACTGATTTTAGTTTATCGCGTTCAGTATCAATATCCACTGGACATCCAGCTACCGAGGGTGTGCAGGGTGCCATTACAGCGGCGCCTGTTGATGGGTTTTGATTTTCACAATTGTTTTCCAATAGCATTGTCCTTATCATCAGATACAGTGCAGTCACTATGTCGTACTATAATAAAAATATTTTATGTTTTTCATGTGTTTCATGTCGTTTATACAATAATTTAATCCAACAGATGAAAGACATGTTATAAAAAAGTAAAAATAACAAAAAAGGCTCTTTATAAAAAGTGTTATCCGCTTTAATCCTCTCTTATGCATGCGCATTACACACCTTACCCCGCTTTAAACGTCGCTCTGAACGCGTAGTGCTTATTAAAATCGTAGTATCTTACAACTTTAATAACTTTATATTTAAGTAGATTTTGCTCGCAGAAACATTATACTTTTTTATATGAGTTAAAAGGTATACTGTCCTTTTCTATACCTCTAACAACGTGTATGTTAATAAAAAGTATAAAAAACCTTCATAAATCATATATTTAAACCTTCCTTATGAAAAACTCTTAATCCGTTCAGTAGTTTTTGAGTTTATCACGAACAGACAGACAGAGGACTTTTGTTTTATAATATGTAGCGGTGATTATATTTTCTACAACGACTAAATAGTAATATATTTACACTACTTATCCCTACTTTACTGTTTAGGACTAACTTAAAGAGCTTCCATTTGTTTTTAAGAATAATTACAGCCGAATGTGCAGAGAGAATCGAACTTTAAACGAGTCTTCCCACAAAATTGCATTTTAGAATTGCTTCTTTTTATGATTAAAGGTGTGATGTTTAGAAATAATCTTGGAAATACTCTCAAAAGCTACGTTCGTTTTTTACCGGCACTCAACAGAAACGCAGTAGAGTTATATGCATTACTAAAGATAATTTTACACCTAAAATCTGCCAGGTAGGTAGTTAGGTATTTCTCGATAATATCAATACATGGTTACACCTACTGCGACATCGAGGTGCTCGTGTTTAGATAAATTTTGATAAGCTATAGATAAAGGTAACATTGTCCACGCAGTGACGCGATATTTCGACCGAGAATATAAATTCGCTCTGAATACCCCACCGTACTTTGTAGTTGTTTGTATTTATCTCGATTTTTTTTTTCGAATTGACTATGCTATTGATCCATCAAGGTCTTAACAGCTTCACCGGACTATATGTATGTCGAGCAGCTACCACCAGCGAAGGGAATTTATTTATTTAAGGTCCACAAAACTACCTTCTATGAACAAAAATGGACACGAACCCTTTTATATGTGAACACAGCATGCGTAATATAATAAGACAAAGTCATAGTATTAATACAAAGAACAATTAAATTATATTAAACATTTAAATCCATTTTTTTTTCTAGTAGAGGCCAAAGAAATACAAAAAAATATAGCATGCGACATAAAGGGCAATGTTGGCCTGTGTTAGTTCTTGCTAATCGTATATGAAAAGTTTGCCTGTTAAGTAAACGACTGCCTATACGGGGGACACTCAAGGGTATTTTTTGAAGAAAATCTGGAGATTCTAGGAAACCGTGTATCAATTTGTATAAAAACATTACATCAGCCACCTTTCTACGAGTCTGTAATGGTTTCATCAGGAAAATCTAAAAAGGCGGCTGAGTTAATTTTAAAATGCATTTTTATGTATTTATAGTGGTCTAAATTCAACCACAATAAGGGATGATAAGGTAACTTCTTCACGTATGTTAGGCAGGAATTTGTACGTATTATTTATTGTTATTTCTTAGTGGTTAACGGATGTGTTTGTACAAATGTAGACTGTAGGCGTAAGTAATATGAAGTATAACGAATAACTTTATTTAAAGGCTTTCGAAACATCGATGGCAATGAAAAAATTTCACTCATTTTGATTTCATTTCAAAAAAGGGAAATAATAGGGAAAATCGGTTGTCAAACAGAGGAACAAAAAGTAAATTGTTTTGTTTTTGCTCATTTTTTAAATATATAAGTGAAAATACATTTGAAGTTTTTGACGGGATCTTGGAAGGTCATGTATTGGATGTTATATTTTATTCATAATTTTGTGTTATTTGGCTATATATTTTGTAATATTAGTGGCGTTTTACCTAATACAGTTTGGTTATTGTGCATAAGAGAAGTAGAAGGTGAATAAAACCACGGAGCATGGATTCTGTCTTGCCACAAAAACTCCCTGGAAAGTTCTAACAAGAGTGCCACAATCTTGTTAGTTAATTGAAATGATAACAAGAAACTTGTAACCTACTCGATAATGGCAGTAATAATCTACTAGAAGGTTGGTTCTCAAAAATAAAGGAAGAAGAGTATACAGTTCCTTTGATGCTCAATCACTTTCAAAACTACTGAAACGTATCGGCCATAGGACTGTAATCATTCGATGTAGAATTTTTCGATGATGGTTCTAGATTACTTATTTTATTTTTAGATTCCACTGACCTCTTTTTTTCATCCTTTTCATTATAATTAAAAGTTTATTCAATGCGCAGCGAACTGGACGGGTGTCGTCTAGACTAGACAATGAATTCCGTCTAAATTTTGTTGGTCATCTGAGAAAATAAACTCAAACCGTGTTATTACAAAAAAGTTAAATACGTATTAAATACTTGGTTTAAAAAAGTTTCCTAATAAATGCATCGCGCTCGCCCGAGGCAAGTTCGCGTTATCCTTTTTCACAAGTCCTAACCTAACGTAACCAAAGCGAGACAAAAGAGCAAGATGGCGAACTTTCAGCGACCGCGGTGCATTTAATATGAGACCTTTTTAAAGCTAGGGTTCAATACGTATTTAACTTTTTTGTAATAACACCGAAATAGTTACTTTACAATTAAATTATGTATGTAATACCGGATTATTCATCCAAGTATATAGTGAGGAGTATAGATTGAAGCTTATAGTTGTTGTTGGTCACTATCGGACTGCTATTTAGGTATTTACTATTTGTAAAAAAGTATATGTAAATTAATTTGCAATCAACTATAAGCGACTCAATAGCACAATCATTTGCGAATGATTATGTAACCATCTTCTGTACATATAATGAAAATGTAAATACAACGCGTCTGTATTTGTTAGATTTTTGTGAAAAAATTGTGACTAAGTAATAAAATACATTACAATCATTTTTAGAAATTTCTGTCTGTCTGTTTGTTTGAACACGCATCACTGCTAAAGTACTGCGTTCACGATGAAACCTCACCAAGGAAATCATAAAGCATGTCCTCGGGTAACATTTAGTTTTGGTTTCATTTAAATCGGTTCACTTTATCAAAAGTTAGTGTAACTTTAATGACGACGCGACTTTAGGACGGGAGAAAAGTAGATAAGAAATTGGACTTCATACATTCAGATGATTTTATAAGTCACTGTTTTTACATTAGGATTCACGCGTAGTCCGGTGAAGCTGTAAAGACCTTGCCAGGCCAATAGCGTAGTCAGTTCGAGAAAAAAAAATAGGATTCACGGGTTCAGCTAATTTTTTGAAGTGAAACTTCTTTAGGCGCATGAGGGTAAAATTTTTACAGATGTAACGTCACGCAGGTATGCAACGGAAGTGACGTCATTTGCATTTGCGTTTAGCAGATTTTTCATCTATTTTCAAGTCTCGGAAATCTAAAGTTTTAGATTTGTATAAATATAAACAAGACTTATAAATTAGTTCGCCAAAGAATTTTCACTTTTGATATGTGTACTTTGTACGCACGCACTTTTTTTTTTAATATTAAAACATTTAAAACCTACAAGAAATCGTATCTTATACGACCTTCTAAACTTTCTTCTGTTATATAAACTAAATTTTATCGTTTTATTATTACGAAATACGTAATTAAGAGGTCAGTGTGTTATTGGAATTATGATAAAGACGAAAATTATTACGAGTTTTACGTAGCATGGCAAATGCGAAATGCTAATTTTATTTCACGCTCAATAAGTGTTGCCATAATTATAATGACCCAAGAAACGCATTGTACTGAATAAATGAGATTTAACATATTATTTTGTTGTAAAATGAAATATAACAACCAATCACAGTTATAGCAAAGATAGAATTACGCAATAATCGTTGAAAGTTACTAATCGAGATATAAAACCCAATGTAATACCATTTAACTAATTTAAACATGATTATATTCTACCAATCACACTACCTCATCTGTTTCTATGTTTGTCTAAAATCGATATATCCTCAGTTTTTTTTTATTGTAGCACAGCAAAGTGACTGCACTAAGCCCGATGGTAAGCACAGTACAATCCAAAAACAATGGCGACCACCGAGTGACACACCATCCATCGCCGGTCGCCACTGTCATGCCGGCCTGCGAAAAGCTGGATATGCATAGACTTTTTTTTTTTTTTTTTATGTCATAGGTGGCAAACGAACATGTGGGTCACCTGCTGTTAAGTGATCACCACCATCCATGGACACTAACAACCCCAGAGGAGTCGCAAGTGCGTTGCCATCTTTCGGAGGGAAAGGTTAGGGGAGGGAAAGGGAGAGGAGAGAGGAGAGGGGAGGGGAGATGGGTCTCCGGCGCTCTCACTGACCGAGCGAAACGCAACAATGCAAGCACTGTTACTTCACGTCGGTTTTCTATGAGAGGGTGGTACTACCCCGGGCGAGCCGACCCATTCATGCTGAAATCAATAATAGTTTCAGCGTGGCTCTACCACCATCAAAGAAGCGAATCACTATAACGGGCTTTTTCGCCATATACATGGTGGTTGCGACCCAGTCAAGCTGTAAAACCCTACCACCCCATTCAACATTATAATTATTAATAGTAATTTTGAAGATAGAATGGGTCTTTCTAATAAGAAATTAGACCAACAACGTATTACTTGTTGACGATGTGGGTATACGAGTATTATATCGTTATAATAACATCTTTAAGTCGTTGTTTCATTAGTTCCTTATACAGTGTAAGTGAGCACTGAGGTAGTTACATCGTGGGTTAAGGTTCCAAATATGTTGCTGATGATAAACCTCATTTGATACACTTTTAGTATTTATATATCTAATGTATACATTACATGTCACTGTAAGTAGCGTGCGTTTCATACTTACAATTGTTTTTAGAGAGCATTTCTATAATTGTACATGGTACCTCACAATTTTACATTTCATTAATACAATTTAAAAAAAAAACACGTACTGAGTTGCGGGTACAGCTAGTATATAATATACAAGCTTTTGCTCACGACTTCGCTCGCGTTAACATGTGGCGTTTTTAGGATATTTTGACCCACCCTGACACTTCCCTAATCTCACATAGGATTTTTCGTAATTTATCTTTTGAGTATTGGATTGGATTTATTTAAAAAAAAAAAAACACTTTTTTATTTTTACTTTAACTTTTTTTCTATTATTACATTTAGTTATGATTATTATTGTTTATTTAAAATATCATTACTAAATAACTTTACATAAATTCATGGATTTTAATATACATACAGAACAATTGTGTCAGATTTCGGCATAATTTAGTATAGAAACATGTTTTATTTAAGGTTGCTTTGATTTTGTTATATTTTTACACTAGTTTTTGTTTGAAAAAAATGACGTAATATTTGTCGAAATACCCTCTCACTCCCACGTGAGATTCGACTTAACACTCTCTCCGCCCCTAAACTGCTCACGTAATTAATGGACGGCTCTAAAAGTAATAAATACGTAACAAACAGACTGACATTTGTATTTACAATATTAGTTAGGATTAACTGTCATGAATGTGTTATTGATCTCGATAGCTCTCTATAAGCGAGTACCGGAAGCGGCACAAGGGCCCCCCGATGGAGGACACGAATAGCGGGTCCGGCGTTGGTACGGGCAGCGTGGGGAGTATGGACGCGGGCGAGCTCGGCCCCGAGTGGTCCTCCAACTCGTCAGCGAGCGGCGACCTCTCTCCGCAGCGGCTGGATGCGGCCGCCGCCGCTGCCGCCGACGAGCTCGAGCTGCGCCTACACAAGGTGCTGGTCACCGACCATCTGCCCAAAGGTATTCTATTTGTTTTTTATTTATTTAATCTTTATTGTACAACATTATACATATACATTATAAAACATTTCAAATTGTGTTATTAGTACAAAGGGTGGCCTTATTGCTGAAGCAATCTCTTCCAGGCAACCTTTGTATGGATATGTTCCATGGAGTAGAATCGGGATCTACCAACTTTTACACCTTTCTATTGCCTTACCTTTCAGGTTCTTTTTTTCGATCCGTATATATTCTTGTATGTACGCGATTATCTCATAAACTAATGTTCCGATTTGAACGGGGTTATGTAAAATGTAGTGAATAAAAATTATTTTACACTTTTGAGTTCGTGTTTCAGTGAAGGCGGTTCATTTTTCTTTGAAAAATATTGCGTTCCGTCTACCGCCAAATAAATGATCATTATTATCCTCCCATACGAATCGAGTGAAAGTATATAAAAAGGGGCGAAAAGGGAGAGGGATCGTTTCCGCACACCCGCCGCGGCCTCCCTCGGCTGCATCTCAAGCCTAGGTTCGATCCCCGGTGCAAAGGCTCCCTGCAAGCTAGCTAGCATGATACACTTAGTAGTTCCTTGCAAACACCACACTGCACTCCACACACTTACGTACACAGATTCTGTGAGGCACTCTTGTCCTCTCTTTTTGGTTAGTTAGTCTTAGCCAATATCGTTAGAGTCTGAACTTATCGTCCGGCAAATCATTAAAATGCTTTGGTACTGGAGAACCTAAAACATCAACAAGTTTTATTAATCTTACTCAATTTAAAACACGGCATAGTTAATTTTTTAAATTATTTCTAGTATTAAAGTCAGGCTGGTCTTTTACAAAATCTAGGTTCTTTACGACCATATATTAAATTATAAGTGTACTAGGAGAGAGAGTTCTCTCGAGTGAGCAATTGCTAGTGATTCTTAAGTAGTTTAAATTATCGAATAATTACCGTCCGTACGATAACAATACAATATCGTACGGTTGCCAATGCTATTTGAAGAGATATAATAGCCACAAACGTGTTGCCAAAATGTATATACCACTGCACTCATGATTGTAGGATTATATGCTTCAAAAAACTTGGTACATTGTCATTTATAAGGTGATTAAATTGTAAAAATACGCTACAAGACTGTATTGAGTTTAAATACTTGAGATATTTCTTCACAGCCGAAGTAAACAATAAGTGATATTTTCGTTATACGATATAGCGCACTTACTCGCACTTATTGATAAGATTTTTGATTTAAAATAGTAATATAGTAAAATAGTAATACTTGTTATATATAGTTATTTATGAAACCGTGTACTTTAAATTCGATCCATTTCCTGTATATTATGTCATTTCAAATCAATCCTTTTTATGTTAATTTTATCCGAACTTTAGTGAGAGTACATCGTCATATTATCTTCCCACGGGCCAAGCATACTAACGACGAAAATGCAAACAAAACTTCCCTAAGTACAACCATATCTATACTAACATTATAAAGCTGGAGGGTTTGTTTGTTTGGTTGAACGCGCTAATCTCAGGAACTTACTGGTCGGATTTGAAAAATTCAGTGTTATATAGCTGATTTATCGTGGAAGGCTATATATCATCACGCTAAGACCAATAGGAGCGGAGGACCAATGAAGAATGTTTCGAAATCGGGGTTTGTGTTCCTTTTGAGGGTTTCCGCTGCGTGTTAGCGTTAACCCAAAGTAACTATTACACGTGGACGAAGTCACGGGCAGACGCTAGTAACTAAATAAAATTGCACTTCAACAACTGACCTTAATCTGTCAGTTCTGTCAACATTTAAAAGATCTCCCAGCTATATTCTCAAAAAAAAATCTACGATTTAAAAACATTCTTCATTCGTGCTCAGCTCCTATTGATCTTAGCGTGATGATATATACTTACTCGATAAATGAGCTATCTAACACTGAAATAAATTTTCAAGATTAGCGCGTCCAAGCAAACAGACTCTTCAGCTTTATAATATTAACTAGCGGGCCGGGCAGACGTTGTCCCGCCCTAATTATTAAAAAATCCTTGACAAATTATATACCAAAACGTTCTTCATGTATCACTTTATCTACTGGTGAAACCCGCTTGAAAATCCGTTCAGTAGTTTTTGAGTTTATCGCGAACAGACAGACAGACAGACGCGGTTGGGGACTTTGTTTTATACTATGTAATGATATAGAGGTACAGATAATAGTACTGGAGGTACATACATATACGTGAGTTGTTTTGTACGATGAAAAATACAAAAGAAAAACGTAATAATGTGCAACGCATTAACGATCGGCGCAAACGACTAACTCTGTCGGGTTCGACCTTGACGGCTCACGTCACGTGTAAACAACAAGACTCGCTACTGCGGACGATTCAAAAACTAATTTATTCATACAGGACATTTTTTGCATAACCAGAGATACCTACAGCGTGAGATAATGTCGTCGATGCTCCGTCGTATCGTTAGTCGTATATTACGTCGAATTCAATAGGGTTGATAATCGTTTGGCCGTGTTTTATGAACGTTAAACTGACTGATATATGTTTCGTTTATTTTTAGCCGGCCTCTTGCGCCGGAACGCATAATGCGGGTTTTATTCCACAGTTTTTGTTTAATTTTCTCGTTTCGGTTTATTTTAATGGACAAAAACAATGAAATATTATTTAAAGTTTGTTTATATGTAATTTTTAACATAAATTCATCATATTTTTATTATGAAACACATATTTTCATAATTTACCACACAACATTCAATAACTAAGAAAAATGTTCTCGACACCGATTATGACATTTTTGTCAAAGATTTTTTTTAATACTTTGACCGCAAGCTCATCTGCTGTGAAATCACGATGCGGTCTTAGATGGTAAACGCGCTAAACGTATAGACGGCTGGCTCTCAAGTGCAACTGCCTTAGCGACAGATTTTCCACTTGATGGTGGTAGCTAGCCGGGTGGGTTTAGAAAAAAAAACGTACTATCATTCAATGTTTTCCTTCTCTGATAGCACCGACTCAGTTCAGGATTCGAACCTACGTCCATCGACGCGTAACTAAGACAACTTAGCTTCTGATTTGATTATTTCCTAAAATCACTTAACAAACAGTACTAGACAATTTGAAAGTTTTTACTATAGACAAATAATAATAAAAAGCTACACATATCAAACTGCGAGGTAATAACCCAGCAAAAGTCGTTTATCCTGTGCGTAAACCTAAAATAGGTACTCATTTCATATAATTAATTCAAGAACACGTCCACTCTGCATTTTATCTCTGTTATTTCTTCTATTATTATTAACCGGCTTTCATGTTATACTAGGTAATACAAAAAGTCTATTACAACTATAATTAGTCTAGCCGCTTAAACAGTTTAATGAAGGAGAAAAAAAAACATGTATGTTCTGTTGTTCCTTTAAATGAAACTACTCGCACACCTTTTATTGTAGAATGATTATACTCATATAGAAATCTTGACGGACTTACGTGCATCGATTCATCTAAGTGAAACCTGCTATCTGACAAAATGATATAGAGATTCATACAGAAACAAAAAAAGAAACTTTTATTTACAATACGACACTAGTCACAGATCGCACTATGCACTTGGTCGCAGTTATACTCTCTTTGATGTAATTCAAGGTTCGTTTGCTCTGATTTGTATTCTGTTTATATTCTCATTTTATGGAAAGTTCTCGGCCTTATCTGTCCAATGTTAGTGGTTTTATAGAGTAAGCTCTTTGAAGTGAAACTTGTAATGCGACTTCCAACAAGGTTGCGTTAAACGTTTAACGCTAAGGGGGAATAGAAAGAGACGGAGCGAGAGTGAATGCGTGGCACTCGAACGCATGCGCGTAGTATACAGGCCAGCGCGAGCGTTAGCAACGAGTAGCGTTCAATATACCTTGATGCAGTTTCTGCAAGAAATAGTGTATAAATAAAATTCTTACTTTAGTTATCATAATCCCATTGTAAATGTTATAGATTTGGGTATTTCTCCACTGGAAAATGATAATTAAAGATGCGATCAATTGTGAATTGTAAGCCATGTTAATAAAGTTTGTCTTAAAGAAACAGTATGATTTCACTAAAAATAAATTTCTACGCCTTCCTATTTTCATTTCCACATTAAGAAGTTTCACTTCTTCCTCGCGGAGGGACTCTACGCACTATTTATACCCGGGGTTTCGCGTTTTCTGCATCACTGAGAAATTGTGTATGCACGATTTCATTATGACCGATTATGTAGTTAAGTCGTGAAAGCGTTACAAACAAATTTACTTTATAATAGTAGTTAGGATTTGTGTCGTCTTAGTTTATTATTTTATTATGCCTCTCGTCGATCTGTCCATTGCCCCGGTTTAAAAGCCTTCATAAACTATTAAAACGGACGAAAAGATTCGTTAGAACTGTGGCATACAAATTTTTCATCATTTTCTGCAGTGTTTTTGTAAGCAGAAAGACTTGCTTTGGGTCTATTCATAAAATACGTTAGCACATATGGTGGAGAGGATATCGCTTACTGTGATAAGATGTGGCAAAGGCGGTTGGGAGTCTAAGAAAACGTGAATTTGGCAACTAAACACTTTAGCATTTTTTTTGTTACGATAGAAACCGATTCGTTTTATATTTATAAACATATAGATATTTTTACATATATATTTGAATAGTCCGCGTTAAACGTATTGAATATAGATCTGAATATAGCTTTGAATTCGGCATTGCGCATAGTACAGTCAAGAAGTTAATACAAAACAAATTTAAAATATTATTATAGGAATTTAATATTGTCGCTTATTATTCTTTAAGTTGTCTCGATAGTATACGGACAATATAATCCGATTTTAATTAATTATAATTCAAATAGATATTTACCTATTATATATATTAAGTAACAGGGAAATGGAGGTATGAGTCCCATTAGGTAGTCTTGTGAACGATGTGACAGCTAATTAACGAATACATACGAGATAAACATACACATAGAATACTTGCAGACGATTAAAGATAAATATGATCAGACAAAAAAATTATTACTGGGTAATAAAATAAAAGTAAAAATTCGAAATGAACTATTGTAGTTGAACAACAAAGTAATAGAGAAATCTAGAATAATAACAATTCTCCACACAAGTATTTTTAAGTTATAATTAGTTCCAAATAACATCTGATCATTATCTGGTAACTATACTATATGTATATACAACTATAACTCGTCACTGTATGTAATTATCAACAAACAAGAGTAGAGAGCGAATATAAAGGAACTAATCAAAATATCCACAAGAAAAAGAAAACAACGAAAATAACAATAACATGTAATTAATAACAACAAAACTATTCTGGATGCGACTGTACTGCAACTGGCAATGACATAACATGTGTCAACGTGGGTGCCATCAGGCAACAGCCAAAGCCGAGGTGTGCCGCGCACCCTTGAGCTAGTTGTCAAAGTAAAATCGGCTGAGTGCCTTAAGCGCTCGCCTTAGTAGTCCGGTGAAGCTGTTAAGACCTTGCTTGGTCAATAGCGTAGTCAGTTCGAAAAAAAAAAGTCAGTTCGAAAAAAAAAAAAAAAAAACGGGTGCAATAGTGGTCGAGGTACGCGCGCGGGCAGGCCTGCTCCCCTTTCACCTCATCTGCGTCCCTAAATACTGCGTACCTAAATAGAGCGGTTAAAAAGTTTGACGTGGACTCTACATGCTCGGATGAAGGTAGGGAGATTTATCATTCGTGACGCAATATTGTTAGGTGGGTCAGACAAAATAGGAGAGGGGGGGTTAAATTTTGCGTGACGTATTTTATGAACGGCCCGTTTTTTTATTCTGGTCCATTAGGTAATAATAATACAATGAGTTGTTAGAAATGAGTTTTCCGTTTGGTTTTGACAGACGTTTTCGACGCTCAACCTACCGCCTCGGAGAGGCAAAGAGAGAACCTGAGTTCGCGGCTACGGAGGGAATTTGGACTCGCGCTTCCCGATGACGACGAAGCAAGGCCGCCCACACACGACTCCGGTACGGGAACTTTAAACTTGGGCACTTGGTTACAATATAACAACAATAATAACAACAACAATACACATTCCACTCCAATATCGGGTGAACTAACAACTCACCAATCAATCATCAACGAATCCAACCAGGATATCGCTCAGAGGAACTGCACCATATCGCGATGTGTTCAGTCTGTCGATGATATTACTAGAAGTATAGATGGAGGTAATTATTATAATTTTGATTACAATGTGAAAAAACGCAAGTGGGGACGTAGAGTTGTATAGTAAAACATAAGATATTCAACAGCCAATTATTGTTTGATTGTATACATTTTTTTTTTCATTATAAAGCTATAGGGGTTGCTTTGATTCTAGATATAATAAAATAGTAATTAATAGTATGTTTTCGTATGGTATTATTTTCTTAACATTTATTTATTTTTATACAGCGAACTTGTGACAGTAAATAAAAAGGTTCTCATTTTTTTCTCATATTACCACATGCCTTCTTTTTCTTCATTTTTATATCCAAGTGTACATATTTATCGAATAATCAATGTGTAGATAAAAATCTAATATAAACGGTGAAATAACGCAGACCGATTTGGCAAGGTTTTATTTAATAAAGCCGAAAAGGAAAGTAGAGATACAAATTACACGTGACTGTAAACAGAGTGTTTTAATATTAAATTTTCATTTAGAATTATGTAAGAGATTTTCGACTTATTTTAACAAATTTACTAACGACTAACATCAAACGTTATTTAATTTTATATCATTCATGCATAAACACTCTGTATGTGTAATTGCGATAGTATTTATGATGTATATTATTATTATAATTGTAAATTGATTCTAACGCTATTCTAATAAATAATATGAATATTGAGTGTGTAGTTTGTTTATTTGCGGTTGTTTGCCGACAGATGGCGGTGGGGGCGCGAGACGGTGCGACAGGTAGAGCTACCCGCACTCTGCGCATCTATAAATAGGACTTTTACTTGTAAATCTCAGTCGACGCGCGGCGCTCGCGCGCGGCGGACGTGCTCGACCGACGCGCTTGTATTATATTAATGCGTGCGCTACGGGTCATCGATAAACATTTATCAATTCTATTCGATACATCGGATTATTACTCGAGGTTATATACACTAAATATTCGTCGTATTCATTCGATATATCGACTGAGATGAGTTTAGTCATTTATAAAATCGAATATGTTAATAATTCAACTTTTTTGGAATCGCTCGTACGTATGTTACGCTCCTCTGACGTATAGAGTAGCTACATTTATTCGATATGTCGAATGAATATGAATCGATGTATCGATTAACATTTATACATCGGAGACAGCGTCCGATCTATTTTGAAAAGTAAAAATGGTAGCACGCGCGCGTTTACTTCTTTTTTTTTTTTGTATATTTTCCGTTTCTCGTCTTCGTTTAAGAGCATTTTTTTTTTGTCACGGTTTTTCTCTGCAAGTACAAATTGTTTTATTCTCCCTTTGTACATATTGTATATAAAGAAGTGTTAAGTTAGGTTATTCGCTCGGTACGTATGTGTATAACGGTAGAAGAGAGATTTTTTTATATAATATCTACAACGTTTGTGTATTCGATGGATATAATATATACATATTTATTTGTCGTTTTGTCGACAGTACGATAAGGGAACGGCCGGTTAAGAGTTTTGTACGCATAATTTTCTAAGTAAATTATAGTTGTTTTTATTGTTTTATGTTTTTTTTTTTTCTTTTCTAGTGTATATAAGTGGATCCGAGGGATCGCCGATAGGGATTTAGGGTCTTAGCGTTTTAGACGTTTCACACACACATTGTATTTTAGAGATGTTTGAATACGGTAATAAAATATTAGCCATTTTTAGAGGTTAAACCTGTGTTATAATTTAAGTGGTACGCGGAGTATGTTTTATGGTCCACCATCACAAGGGACCCGTTTGTAGGCAGCTCGTGTGTTCAAAAGACAGTTTTGCGTTCAAATTGTAATAATAACGAGGTTTGCCAGGTGAATTCGCGTAAATATCGAACGAGGATAAAAAACAGCCGGAAAGAAGTTGAACGTTCTACACTCGTAGTAATGGTCTCGAAGTATTAAAATTTACTACATACAGCTTTTATATTACGATGGAGTCATCATATTGATTTGAAAATGTAAATGTATATACAAAAAAATAGTAGGTACCAGGTATCAGCAGTCATTTTCATTTAAAAAAAGTGTTTTTATAATAAACCGTCACATGCCTGTCATGGCGTTCGATGACGTCACACCATTGTAAACATACCGAAATTTAAATGTCGGAACAAAGAATTGAAAGCTGTGACGTCATGCGCTACGATTGGTCTTTCCGTTCGCGTGATAACAATGAATTACTAATGTTTTAAAATAGATTATAGAAGACATGTTTGATTAAAATTAAAATGATATTTTTTTATCATAACAAACATTAAAAGTTGATTAAAAAATAAATAAATATAATATTATATTAATCGTATCAACGAATAGACTTCTAATATTAAGATATACCGAATCGTCTTTCCGTAGTTGGGATTTTTCTTATACCAAACCGGAAGTTGGAACACCGTAATTTCCGGTTAAAATCGGACACATCTGGCAATCCTCTGCGTCAATAATACGCACCCGTGTTTTGTAACAGTTTGAACGAAAAACCGTTGATACAAATGGCACGTGCGGCTTCCGACTAGTTAAAGAGATCACATGAAATATATAAAATAAATACTAGCCATGTATTTTGTATATACCGTTGGGGGAGAAATGCAGGAGGGGGGGTTGAAAACGGATTAGTTCGTTGCAAAATCACTCTTTTTAGTCTTATATAAATTCTAAGAGCCGATATCTAAACGTGATAATCTCTTGTCGTATAATATATGTTGAAGGAAAAAAAACGGAAAGTTTTCATTTGCAGCTCGTTTTGTGTATATATTTATTCATTAATCGTATGAAATTACGCCATCTTATTTTCTCAAACTTTTTTTTTATTGAGAAAATAAGTGGAAGATAATTAAATCTTTTGCAATATTACGTATTAATTTGGGGCTATTAAAGTATTACGTAAGGTCTGATGGGGAGAGTCGTGATTTGCTTATTTTTGATGACGTAGGGGTTGGGGATCGGGGTGGTTATTACGTCAGCAATATTTATTTATTTAACCAGAACAGATTTAAAATACTTATATAGCTGTTCACGTACGTAAGGGAGGGGGAATAAGAGAATTGTTTACTTTTGCTGAATAGGAGGAGGTGATTTGAAGTTACAAAAAATGTTGCCTGATTTAGTTATTATTGATGATATGAGGGGGGGGGGGTTCGTAGTGATTACGTCAGCAATATTTATCTATTTGTCCCGAACAGACAATACTTTACTACGGGAAGGGGGCTAAGAACAATGCTTACTTTTGCTGACAAGGGGGGAGGGGGCGGTCCAAAATGGCAAAAAAAATCTGCTTACGTAATAGTTTAATAGTCCCATTCGGTAGTAGAATATTCAAATTGCAGAATCGATAATCGTTTCTTGCGATTTGTCAATCTGTGACATATAATATATAGTTAGTTGTATTTGCTTACAACGAATAAATGTTGTGATTGACCTCCGGACTAAACCTACGGTGCGTTTATTATTCTTACTACAAGACCCAGTGGATCTATAGAATATTATCTAAGGCAGGCACTTGCAAAATATTCTGTTTGTTATATTACATTACATTTTCGGTGTGTCCTCTTGTATAAAATTAGAAAAAAAAACGTTTCTCATTATCCTAACGTATATATTTTACTTGGAATTAAGTACTCTACAAAAAATATATATATAATCGATATGGAATATATCCGCCTAACTCTTTACTGTGAAAATAAATTTAAAATATTTTTAATTTAAATAAAAAATATTCGGGAGTTTAATATAATTTCATTTATCACGTACAGGTGATAAATAACCCATATACGTATGAAAGATAAAATTGAATATTCATATTAGACGGGTGCTATAGATTTGTTCAATGTTCGTAAATAAAATAAAATACCCACAAAATTACATTATTGGGATAACACGTATTATAAAAACAAATTTCGGTTCCTATATATATTCAAAGATTAAAATTAAACCTGCATATTATTACGCTCTCTAAATATTCAACTGGGTACATGTTCTAGAATCATCCATTTCATACAAATCTGTCGTTTTCAAATAACTTATTTTGTTATAAAAAGTCTTATGTTAAGAAATTTTTCTCATCCATTATAATAATAAGTGAATTAGTTTACTTACATAAAAAACTTGTTCATTTTCCCCAAGATATTGTTGAAAAAAAATTAACTTAATTAATGCTTTGAAATTAATACTTTTCTGAGATCTCTTTCGAGTTACTAAAACTACTGTTAATTATCTGTGTGCATCCATATTTTAATATTTATTCATCATATTATATTTAACGTACTCTTCGATACAATTAGTGTTAGTTATATTTTTTACAAAATGAAAACGGTTGCAATAATATTGTAGTTTTTAATTGTAGTCAAACTACATGTCTGGGGTTCGTTATAACTGCAAAAATAACTACCGATTTAACAGTTAGTGTGTTTAAAATTTTGTACGAAAAAAATATGCTTAGTGTCGTATACATATCGGTTTTTTTCTTAATTTAGGGACACTCCACAAAGAATGTCAGTTTTTAACATAACCTTAAACTATTCACAAACATTTATTATACATTTTCTTTTTTAAATTTTGGTATTGTTTTTGCAAATGAATCGTTTAATAGGCATAAACTACTTAACATGAATCTGTGAATATAAGCATAATATGTAGAGATATTGAATCTGTTGCAATAACTCGCCTAGAAGGTTGTAGCAATAAACATAAATAACACTTATATTTTATCAGTTTTATTTCATAACTTCTTGATAGTTATTCGTTGTCCTTTTCCAACCCGTATAAAACTGAGTATTGTGTAACAAAGAAACTAATATTTTATAGGTTAGTATCATCATTTCTTTATTATTGGCAGGCAGTGTCTTTCTTTTTCATTCTTCTTGTTCACTTTTTCATTCTTGTTCGTTTTCATTTAATCTTCGTATTTGAAGTTTCATTCATTCATTCATGCGGTAATTTATGTTTGAGTGTAGTAAAATTAATGAAAATTGTAAATTATTTTGTCTCGAATGTTCTTTAAGAAGTTTTCTACTTTATAATATCTATACTGTTTCACGTGCTACTCGGGACAGAATCGAATTTAGTTAATTTTAAATTTTATTTACAAACTTAAATAGTTTTATTACTTAGCCACTATATTCATGGTTAATATGTTTTTGTTATATATTTTTGATTTTATGACTAGATTTTCATTTCGATAGCAGTTATATGGGTCGTTTAAAGTTTTTAATTAGATACAACATAATTTTATACATTTCTAGAATAATATTTGACAAAATGTGCTATATGTTCCTAAAAAATATAAATGCTTACTCCAGTATAAAAGAACTAATACAATACAATAACTTATTTCTTTTTTGTAAAATTATATATTTACGTAAATTTACGTGATTACGTCATCGGATCGACAAAAGTATTTTTATTATCCGAGTACACAGAATCGGGTTAATAGTATTCAGTTTTATATATATTTATGAGTCTAGACCGATATAGTACAGCGATAGTAGTTGGTTTTTGGATTGCTGTCACTGTATCACGTTTCAGTAATAAAAAAAGTATATAACAGTTTTTTGGAAGTAGGTTTAACAAAGAAAATCTCAACGACCCATATACGGGAACGTACCCATACTACGTGACTTTTTTTGATAATTTTTTACCTCCCGTGCCTTGTACGTCTGGGGTATATGAGAACACTAACTTTCACGTAGTAATTCATAAATACGGTTTATAATCGTTTTTTAAAAATTGATTTCCCTATTTTTGTATTGCCTGCATTCACAAAAAGTCATCGCAACATTTAATGAACGCATTGTACAGTTGATCGTAAAACGACATTATTGTATCGGCACAAAGTCTTGTCGATTTGTTTGCAACTTCATTGCAATACAAACTTGGTTTACAATCAGCTGATGTCCGTCAGTGTTAGCACCTGTGAGTTTTAAAAGGGTTTAGCGCCATATTTGCATATATCTCGAAAAGGCGCGAGTAGTCCCCTATTTGTGACAAAGTGTGGTACTTTAAAGTACTCAAATGGGTCACGTAGTATGGGTACGTTCCTTAAATAATTCAAAAGGAGGCAACTAACGAGATTATGTATAGACTGGGTGTAGGGTATTATTAATGTCAATTGTAGTTTTTCTATTATAAGCAAAAAAACACCGCTTCATTTTAATAATCATGTCACAAGATATTAAAATTCGGAAATTTTCATCAACCCTTGCACTCAAAAGCCCTATGTGATAATGTTTCTCTCAATTAACATTCAGTAGTTTTTAGTATGTAAATATATATCATTGTATGTTTAAGTAAATGCTATATTTTATATATAATAATTTCATTAGTTCTCGCAATCGTTTGCCATATAAATAGAATAAATTATATCGTATATTTTGGACCATCGTTTCAAAACCCCACCTTCCGGATCCCAATCGGTTATATGATATACAGTGTTGTATATTAATATATAACAATGGAATATTTTGCAACAAATTCGTTTATAATTTACTTATACATTATATAAAATAAGTGGATCGTAAAAATAATAGAGCTGTATATTACCCAGGTGTTTATATTATTATTTCTTAATGTTTTAACTAAGCATGTAAAATTTAAAATAATAATATAGAATAAAAAAGATGTTATGATAATTAATTAAAGAAAATTCTTTTGTTTAAGTGCACCATTATTTTCCTCTGTCCTTCGTATGTTTTGGTTGTGATAATAACTTCTCAGCGTTCAGGTGTAATAAAGCCAACGCGGAGCCTGTAAGAGATTAAAAAAGCCTGGAGTTTGGATGATAATTAGTGACCGAGAGTTTTTGGAGGGATTGGCCTGACATTTAGTGGACTTTATTCATAATCTTGCATTATTTGTCTCTATATTTTGTAATATTAGTTGTGTTTAAGTGAAGTGGATATGAGATAATACCACGGAGTATGCATTCTGAGATGCCACAAAAACTCCATGGAAAGTTCTGACAAGGGAGCCATTTTGTTAGAATATTGAAATTATTACCTACAATACAACGGCAGTAATAATCTAGAACAATGGTACTCGACCTTTTTTAAACGGGCCACAAACCCTTTCACTCACGGTATCGCGGGCCGCATACTAAAAATATTTAGAAATGTTCGTTTGCCACCAATGGTATAAAAAATTGAAGAAAAAACGTAATTTTAAATTAACAACGTATGACTGTGGTGATAAATTCTCTAATAAAACAAGCTTGGTATAACCCTCATATCATAAGGAACGCATTGTGGTCGAGTTATCTGGGATCTATTTAATTTATTCTTTTTATCTAATGGGCTACGAAATTTAAAATAAAGTATAATCGGGTGTGCCAACTGCAAAAACCCGGCGGTCCGCAGGTTGAGTATAGCTGACATAAAGATTGTTTGCCAAAAAAAATAATTAAGTGATCGAATTGAGGGGATTGCGACATCTGTACAATACTTACTAAACAAATAGCGTAGTATCTGCTAATTCGAATTTGGTGGCGTGTCACAGCTCTAGAGATTAGCAACTTCATACAGGTAAGTAATAGGTAAATATACATAGAAGTTTATGTGGATAAGTTTTTATTCATCTTTTTCGTAAAAATATTGTAATTCTTTGTAATATACAAATTCCGAAATTTCATCTTAATACGAAACTAGAACTTATGAAAATAAATAAAATTCTCATAAAAAATGTGTGGTTTTATGAAACCATGACGCAAGTGAAACCTTTTTTCAGATCGTACGAGGTATTTGACTGAAAATTATTCTATTTAGGGTATTAAATCGTGTTTTTAGTCTTAATAAAACTATAAATTTTAATTTCAATCTACATATTAGAGTACAAAATACAATCATTCAGGTAATAGACGCGTGTTCAAAATTGAGCACAATATTTATTTAAATCATTTTGTTGCCGAGCGCCTTTCATTTTAACCCCCAAACCGCGGTCGCGCGCCTGCTGTAATGCGATACATGGACGAAAACTTTGAGGCGATGGAAAAAAAATCACTTCTTTTTTTCTCGAACTGACTATGCTATTGACCTGTTAAGGTCTTTACAGCTTCTCCGGGCTACTAAGGCGAGCGCTTAAGCCACTCAGCTGATTATTTAGGTAACTAGCACAAGGGTGCGCACACACACCTTGGCTTGGGCTGTTACTAAAATCCCGATCTGACCTAGCTAAGCTATTCATACATATATTCGTTTGTAAATCATACAATTCAAATTGCATGATTCACAAACGCATACGTGTATATCGGATATGATATTAACTAAACTACTCGATTCAGTTCGATAAGGGAAAAAAACAAAACCCTTCCATGTGTATATATATGTGCACGTGTGTGAGAGATGATCTCATGTGTGTACAAGTGATGTGGATGAGTCACTGTATCGCGATAGTAACATCTCGGGGGCTCCATCCGGGGACGACCTAGGCTCGAGATATTGAGTATGGGATCGATAGAGGGACCCTTCCTTCGCGGCGACGCGAGGGAGGGTTATACGAGCGTGGGCGCAACACGTATGCTAATAGGGATCGGATCTGAGTATTAATTAGACGGCACCGGCGCCGGAATCTAAAACTAGAAATAGCAAAATTACTTAACGGTCATTTTAGGGGAAGATATATATAGATATATGCGTGGATTTATTCTATCTTATACTAAAGAATTTATTTTTTCGAAATGGCAACGCGCGCTAGCCGGTATAGTGTAGCCGCAACGGCAGGAAACTTAGAGATCGCTGTTAGGGGACCTAAATCGGGATTTCGGAAGCTCGACAATAATGCCGTTCCGAGGTCGTGAGAATATGGCTTTCCCTTTGGTGCGAGCGAGAATGACTAAACATGCGGTTTGAGTTGTACCGAAAAGTACGGTTTACAACGTTCTGAAAAGAACGCTTCACAAAAGACGGCGTGATAAAAACAGGCGAAAACCCGAAACTTTCTATGCGGGAACGCAGGCGCGTAACCACGTTGCGAACTGTATGCGAATATTGTAAGCGAAAACGAAAGTAAACAATCGCATCGAGAGTAACTTGGCGCAAGCGTCCGATTCCAACGGCGCGCGCGAAAGGAACTCTTCCGGCCCGTTTCACTTTAAAAACGCTATTTTCGACCTTTTCCACACTGACAAAAACATCGATGTACTAAAAGAGATGAAAGTAAAATATTATGTGAACAGCTCACTAGTGGTTTTTTTTAGCTTTTTACCTTTGCGTTAACAAATAAAGTTAAATTTGAAACACCGAGTTGGATGACCTTTTTGCAGCTACATTTTTGGTTGATTTTATATTTGCTCACGTACGGGACTTTGAAACTCCATACTGCCGTTTTTTTATTACAAACAAATGAAGATCATCGGCTTTCAGATATTTTTATTAATACCGTCGATATTTTAGAAGGTCTATTAATACTGACCAGTATGATCTGATGAACAACTCTATACCAGGTGAAAGGTTAAACACTCGCAGTATTCTAGGATATAATACTGCTTGGTCACATTTATTATATAAAATAATAATATCAAAACAAATATTAATAAATAACAAAGAGAACCTAAGTTGAAGTTTGTTCTAAGACTCTGAAAAATATAAACACAATCGTAATAAACCTAGGTGCAATGACCGGTGCCCAAAGTCGTAAGGGGCGACCCGGAGTTAATAACGTTCGATAATAAAACGGACAATAAACACTTTTGTCTTGTTCATACCGTTCCCACGTTCACTTTCAAATGAAAGTGAAATCACCCGACGGTCATTGATACTGTGCTTTAAGATAAAAGGATAGAGGATTGCGTATCATTTTTTACTTTTCTAGATAATTGGGTCAAATATTTTTAAGCACCTATTTTTTTAATTGAGTTAGGACGAGAATCGAGTGAAGACTATTCCTCATAAATATTGCTACTGTCTAAACTTTCAGCCTGTATATATATAGATATAGATTATATTTCTTCCAATGAATTCAACAAAATGATACACAGGGTTTATATAAAATGATTTAACAATTATATTATCTTAAACAAATAAACATATCTTTATTTATAACATTCAACAGACATTTTATGGGTAGGTACCCTTATATCTAAAATTATAAAGAATTTGACACTTCTGAATAATTCCGTTAACAATATAATTACGTATAATTATTTTTAATCACGCACAGTAATATCCTGTGAACTCATAGTACCTCAAAGGTTTCTTCTAGAAACGAAATGAAGTATTTTAAGTTATTAATATCTAAATACAAATGTCAACAATTATTTATATCCATAATCGAATAACGGTATAATATTAAAAAAAAAAACTCAGTCTTTATCCCTATCCGTTGACTACGGACTTAACCACACTAAAGAATTCATTCCTCCTTGAAACCTTACCTTTTATTATAAAGTTCATTGTTGAAACAATATTCCATTTGTAAAACCAACACTGTTTAACAGTCTTAAACTAAACAATAAAACTTATACCCGTTTCAAATGTCAGAATTATTGTTTCAAAAAATGTAATATACATATGTTTTTAATAATGACTTAACAAGGTTGACTATATTATGAACCGGTCGACATAACCGGTTTTATGTAATGTTCATTATATCACAGCCGTAGCTAAGAAGTAAGAACACTGAATACACGCACTTCGACGATAATAATTATTTTTATTTTCTAATGATCACTTGAATAGCACTCAATGTCATTCGCTTGTTTTACAATAAGCCCTATATATCATATAGGTACTTATTATTACGAGTCCACGTAACTTTTAAACAGTTCGTAGATGACTATTTTATTGATATTACATTGAATCTAATTCATCTAAAAGAACATTAATAATGTCTAATTTTCTAAAGCTACATCGTTTCTCAAGGTTTTTTTAGTATCGCAATTAATTAAATAACCTCAAAGTTAAGAAAACAAAACGACGACTCTTCATTGCATTTTGACGTTTAATGGACCTCTTTAGTTTCGTTTTTTTTAATGAATTATTAACTACTACAAACATGTTTATAATTCATCAATTTATAAAAAAACGAATAATATATATGGACTTTTTTTTTACTTTATTTTAGGCAACCAATCTTTTAGATTATTACTGCCATTGTCAAGTAGTTAATAGTATTACAAGTTCTTCTTCCATTCCATTTTGGCAACCAGTCTTTTAGTAGACCATCACTACCACTGTCAAGTGAGTATCGATATTACAAGTTTCTTGATATAAATTCAATGAACTAACAAGATGGTGGCCAACTTGTTAGAACTTTCCATGGAATTTTTGTGGCATCTCAGAATTGATGGTCCGTGGTATTATTTTCCATTCACTTCACGTATGCACAAAAACAAACTATATCACATAAAACACCACCAATTTTACACAATATAGAGTCAAGTAACACAAGATAATGAAAAAAAAATAAAATCCACTACATGACAGACCAAGATCCCGCCAAAAACTCAATGGACTTTGTTTATTAATTTATTATATTATGTTACTAGGTATGTGTTACCTACTATAATTAATTTCTAACGTTTGTTTTCATAATAAAAATCCTTCATCGGGGCCCCCTATATTCCTTGAACGCGAATCCCAAATTGAGAAACGATGCTTTAGTAACAGTTTTCAGATGTCTATCGTTTTTCTATTTCATAAATACATTAAAAGCGTTTGTAGCGGAAACGCCGTGGTACTAAAATTGATACAGAAGAATTCATATTGTTTTTAAACTATCAAAATGCCTGCTACGGATACTGATTGCAGGTTCAGTATCTAAATGCTCATAATCGCTTATAACTATATAAAAATATTGATACAGTATTATATACATTACAAGAAAAATATATCCAAAAGATATGATCAATTCTTACAATTTAGGAATCAAAATAACTCCTATAGAGTCTCTTAAAAGATTACGTTTCGGTTAATAAATATTGTCATTCCCGTTTCACTGGGCGAACTCTGAAATTAGTCTTAAATTTCACTTTTTATGTAAATATAGTTATAACACACGCATCTTGTTTGCGTAGATTGGCACTAATCATCGCATCACTAGAAAATAGATAGACACAATAATCTTTCTTTATTCAAAACTCGTCACGAGAGTGGGACGCACTGTATAGTCTGTACGTCTCGGGTCTCAATGTGCAGTGTTGCGACAAGGTATGGTGACATTACATGGCACGCCAATCTCGATCATTCGGCTCTCGTTTGACGTGATAGTTGAGGCAGGGTTGGAAGTTGACGTGTATAGTGACGGGATGCAGCGGCGCGGCGAGGTGCACGGCTCGAGCATCGAGTACATCGTACGGACCGAGATGTCGAGCCAAGCACGCGTAATCGACGCTTAGCGGGACATAGTATTTTCCTGCACACATCGGAAATATCTTACTTTATTAAAAAATCTCACGACTAGTTAATTTCAAAAAGTTCATAGTATTAACTGTTTTAAAATTATCTATATATAAATTAGCGAATATAAAACCATTACTTCCTCTGGTTCTGAAACGATTTTCTTCATTTTTATAAAGTTTGTTTATAATTCTCTATAGGTCATTGTCTCTATACACAAAACTAATGCACCTATTTTTACAATCCAGATTTATGGTATGTAATATAACTACGCCCCACTATGAGACAAAAGTATCTCAAGGAAGTGGATTCCTAGTATGCACCAACTTACTAAAGAGACCCAAACATATTGGCTATTACTTAAATTCAAATAACAACGCTGTAACTACCATGAATAGGCTCTCACGACGATCAATCATCATTATCCTATAAGAGACCCACTGCAGGGCCATAGGCCTCTTCCTTAAGGAAGATATGGGCATAATCACCACACCAGCCCACGACGTATTGGCGATTTCAAACTTCGAAAACTCCACAGTTCTATATATTTCCACATACTTGTGATACTACAAGAACATTTCTCTAGTCCTGGTTTCCTCAGGATGTTTTCCTTTACCGTCAGTCGATAATGTCACCAATTTCAATTAATGGCTGTGTGCGAATTCAGAAAAATTCGTTGATGCCGGGGTCGATTCTGCAGACTTCGGGATCGATATTCCATCGGTCAAACCACTCAACCACCACGGCTATTTTTTCAATAATATTGGTAAAACTTTGTCGAAAATATAATTTAGAATGTAAACATATCGACATAGGAAAATTATAAATAGCAAATAAGTATGGTAGTAGGGTTTTTTACTAAGTCCACCTGGCCAGCTACCACACTCGAGTTGAAAATCTGTCGCCAAACATCTGTTGGCATGTTACGGCAGCTGCATTTGAGCTAGTTATCTCTAGGTTTAATGCGTGTTTACCATATTAGACAATCTTATATTGTGGTCAAACGCTAAAACATCTATAGTATAAAAAAGTATATGTTAAGATTTAAATTAAATTATATCCCCATAATATTTAAAAGATTGTAAGATTCTTATCCCACAACATACAGAATAGCCATGAGACATCGAACTATAGTCGTTACAACAGTACCAGCCGAACGTTTTTTTTAATGGCAACTGTCACACAGTAAAGAAATTAGGCGCAAAGAAAAATATAGTAGGAATTATTGTATTTAAACTTATAAAAAATAAGTATTGGGATACTTGATTTCTTTTAATAAATGTGATTCAATTATGCTCTGCTTTGTATTTTACTAAATAGTAAAACTAATACAGTAAATAAATAACGATACGGTAAACAGTTTCCTGCATTTAATAAACACTTTTCTTTAAAATATGAAGCAGAAATGAAGAAATATGTGTCGGTTTTCTAACTGAATTGCCGATTTTTTATCGGTGTTTTTTTTGCATTTACGTACCTCATAGGTTTGCAAATATTTATTACAACTGACAAATATTATTAACTGTTTGAGGAAGTTATTATTTTATAACGGTACTTTTTTTTTTCGAACTGACTACGCTATTGACCCAGCAAGGTCTTAACAGCTTCACCGGACTACTAAGGCGAGCGCTTAAGGCACTCAGCCGATTTTATTTTGACAACTAGCTCAAGGGTGCGCGGTACACCTCGGCTTTGGCTGTTGCCTTATAACGGTCCGATGTCACCCCTCAATATAGTGTAGTTCCTCTCCATTTACAACATTACTCAACGGGGTTTCCGATGAGTATTCTAATTAAAAACTTACCAAGAGCGTTTAAAGCGAAGACTGGTACATATTGCGTCTGCGGCGGCAGTTTTTCGAAATGATGGTGATGTGGTGAATCACTGGATGTGTCCTGTAAATCATTTATAATAAGGCATTATCTTTTTTATAATACAAACACTGAGCTTGAAGGACTAGCTTTCGTTGCTGATACATACCGATATATGTATAAATATGGTAAAAATTAATATTGCACTGAAAAATTTATGGGTAAACACAACATTTAAATCTTTTTCAAATTTTTACTTGAATTATTTCAGTAGTTCGCAGCAAAAGGATTCTTTATTTTTTTATTTAAATTATTTTGGCATTTTTTCAATTAAACTTAGCGGTTTCCAAAATTTTGCCGTACCTAAAACCCTGCCGCCCTAGGCCCAGGCTTCACGGGCTTAGGCTTAAATTCACCAGTAATCAAGAATTAACAAATAGGTACTTTAGGTAAGGCCTGAGAAGGTGCTTATGAACGTTAAAACTAACATCGATTCGGAAAACAACCGAGTCCTCGAGGAGAATCGGCTAGAAACTCGATCAGATTTATCTTTTATCGTGCATATTTATATAAAAATATATTATAGTCCCAATAATTTTTAGAGGATGCATAGAGAGAGTGTAATTTACAATCATCATTATCGTTAACATATTCAATCCATTAATCGAATCCAATAAAGTAAGGCAAAAGTCGTGAATTAATCTTAGAAATTAAAATTTCCGCGGGACCAATAAAAAGAAGAGTAAATAGCTGAGTAATGAGTGTAAATATTTTGTACCGACCTTAATGATCTTCAGTTCCGTCGCTCATCAATTTATAGTATATTAAAATATATAGATATGGGGAGATTTTGGCGGGATCTTGGAATATCATGTAGTGGATTTTATATTTTATTCATTATATTACTTAGCTCTATATTTTGTAATGTTATAATTATTATTGTTCACAATTGAAGTGGATGAGAAATAATATCACGAAGCATGGATTTTGACTTGCCACAAAAACTCCCTACAAAGTTCTAACAAGACAGACGTTCACTATCTTTTTAGTTCATTGAAATAATCGCAAAAAACTTGACAATGGCATAATAGATAAGTCTGAAAAGAAGATCTGAAAAAATAAAATAGATATGAATGGTAAAGTACCTGGGGTGATGTGTCCCTCGTATCCTCGGTGGACCCCGACGTGGAGGCGGAAGTAGAAGTGGAGGCCGCGGGTTTGCTCGCTCGACGACGTTTGTGCGTATACATCTTGCCGTGGTTCGGCATTTCGCCCTGCGTCACTTGCTCAGCCGCCTATCAACACCGCGACCAATCACCACCATATTACGATATACGGCAATCATCTTTACATATTTTTGACGCAGCCAAATGATATCCACTGATGTAATTGAATGAGACAATAACTTCTAAATATATACAAATCTAGTATCATGTTGTTTTTCCACGATGAACTCCTAAACTACTCAACCGATTTTCATGAAAGTTGGCATTTATATGTAATTCGCAGCAACTTGACAGATAGGATAATTTATATTTCGATCAATGGCCTCAATATTCCTAATTACAAATTAAGCGATTGTCAATGTAGATTATTGTTGTTAGTTTCATCAGTCTCAAATAGACGGCGCTTGTAATTAGTTTGTTGACAGAGAATCGTAGGATCGACTCTTATGGATATCTCATAGATGGCGCCACGTTTTAATTTTGCATTTATTTTTCAATAAGTGAGTCACAGCAATGCGTGGCCGGTGCAGCTAGTTATCTATACCTATGTATAGGTAGTCAACCAATTTATTATCGTTTTGTAGCTATTAATGACTGTTATTATTATTATCATTTTAAAAAATGGAAACCGTTTTCTTGAAGTGAAACTTCTTATGGGCTTTGTAATTCTGATCGGCAACCTTTTTGTTTGACGAAAGGTGGTGGCTGTAAACACTGTCTCGGGTAGAGTGTTGAAAACACCGTTTCTTCTCCGATCTCCGAAATTAAGCAACATCTGGTGCCGTCAGTACATGGATGGGTGACCGCTTGGGAACATCACGTGACGTTGTCTTTTTGTTGTATTTTTTAAATTAAAATTATTAAAATAAAATAAATTAAAATCCTTTTAATACAAAACTTCTGTTCTATCATGTGTCTTTACGTCACCCTTGTTTTTTTACACCATCGACAAGTCGAAACCGTTATTTATGTTTCTATTCGTCATACTTCACAATCCTTATCTCAACTGCTCTACTTCAATAATATTAGAGCTTAAAAGATTAATGATTTATGGCTAAATTTCGACCACTGGACGACAACTAGTAAAGTTTAAAGCATCTGAGATGTACTACTTCTAAATACTGAATATAAGTGAAGATCATAATGAATTCGTTTTATTCGAACAATAGAAACTTAATCAAGCTATTTGGTAAAGTGAATCAGAAACTTACTTCATCTTGTGACCTCGAGAATCGCCTTTCGATAGAGTTCTTGAACTTGTAAGAATGTAAGTAGTCTTCCACGTTGTCATTTTTTCTGACAGTCCTGAGTGTGGGCTCGCACTTGCGCCGTCCGTCCAATGGCAGAGGCTCCATGTCCTGTGCCACTTCGCTCTCTACACCAACATATGATTCAATCATTAGAAACGTAAATGAGTTTATAGTTTCCTACATAAGCTATCGGGTATCTTTAGTTTAATACCGAGGTTAAACCAATTTAAAATTTAACTCAATTTATAAAAAGTATCGCTAAGTCAAGTGTGATTCAGTAACTGCGCTTAAGAGTCAGTTCACACTAGACTGAGCGTATTGTATCTGATAAGATTGTGGTCAAATTTACAAAGAGTAAAATAAGTTTTCCATATGGTGCGAAATCTGCAAACAACCCTTTTATAGGAATTTTACTATGACTACAGTCAGGCTTTCGACACTTCTACAGTTGCACCGCCCTAAAGCTACTCCTGCACACTGGCATCCTATGTTTAAATCATATATTTGTACTTCAAATTTATTTGATCGTTTTTTTTATATTATAGGAGGCAAATGAAATGGCGAAATGTGTCTGGGGTAGCTTGTGACCCACGAATGCCTTTGAAACTCAAGGGGAAGGTTTATAAAGCTATGATAAGACCAGTCATGCTGTATGCATCTGAGTGCTGGGTTACGAAAGAGACGGATGAGAGAAAATTACATGTGGCAGAGATGCGAATGTTAAAGTGGATGTGTGGTGTGACTAGAATGGATGAAATTAAGAATGATTATATTAGAGGAAGTTTTGAAAATAGCACCAGTGACAGAGAAGTTGAGGAGTAATAGGTTAGCATGGTATGGGCATGTCATGAGGAGAGATGAAAACCATGTAACTAGAAAAGTGTTGAGTATGTTTGTGGACGGATATACGAGTAGAGGAAGACCGAAAAAGGTATGGATGGACTGCGTGAAAAATGATATGAGCGTAAAAGGTGTGAATACTGAAATGACATTTGACAGGAGACGGTGGAAAAAGAAAACAGTGCTGACCCTACTTAAGTGGGATAAGGGTAATGATGATGATGATTATAGGAGGCAAACGAACAGGTATGTCACCTGATGGTAAGTGATCACCGCCGCACATAGACACTAGCAACACCAAGTGCGTTGCCAGCCTGTGCTTGGGTGAAGAGGACATGGGCCTCCGGCGCTCTCACTGACCGAACGAAACACAACAATGCAAGCACTATTACTTCACGTCGGTTTTCTGTGAGAGGGTGGTACCACCCCTGACAAGCCGACCCATTCATGCTGAAACCAATAATAGCTTCAGCGTGGCTCTACCACCTACCAAAACTCGTACTATGCATAAAAGCTTTTCACCTAATCTGTTTCTCAATCAAATTCACATTGATTTATGAGTGTTCTAAGGTTGTTCATTCCTGTATCAGTGAAGGATTTAAGATCAATTCATAGGTTATTTTTCTATGGTAGTATTTACCATCTAGTGATGACATCTTTATGAAATTGAGAAATGGCCAACATAAAAGACTGCACTTCAGAAGGACAATGGCAATCATCAAAAGAAGTTCATTAATAGTTGACAAATAATAATAAAAAAAACTCCAGCTAACAAATATTAGTCGAATCCTATACTAGAAACATCAAACTATGTCTCGAAAGAAATTTGACCAATAGATCAATTGATAGATTGCCCCATATCTGTAAAACGCATGCAGCTACCTACTACTTGGCCTGGACTGTTTCGTATAAATATTTGTTAGTTATTTTTTATTTCTGCAGACTCTTGGTATGCACCTTTTCTGTTTTCGTTTATATAACTAGTTCGGTTATAAATCGTTTTAAATGTGAGCAACTATTGTTATTATTTTACTTAACTATTACACATAGTACTTTTAATTGTACTGTTTAAAACCGCCTGTATGGCGGCTTCATTTTCCCCCAGTCCGTTAGTGGTATCCGCCGCAAAATACGAACCCGTACCAAACGCTGCGCGTTGTAAAAGACGTCCGCGACATATTTTTACCGACCCTCCCGATGAAATAACGGCAGTGAACGATCAGTACCAGCCTGTCTCTCTAAACAGAGCGTGCTCACGCCCACGGCCGCGTAACCACAAATCACGCCGCCGTGGTCTGGGGGTAAATTTCGCTCCCGCACACCAGACTAGGCCCCCCTCGGCAGCAGCTCAAGCCTAGGTCCGTTCCCTCGGCGTGGAGCCCTTGAGTACGCTGCTCGCGCGATACAGTGACACAAAATCTTACATCACTGCGACAACATTACACATATCACTTCCACACACGTGCACGCATACACGCTTACACATGCAGGTGGAAGGGTTTTATTTTTTCCCTTATCAAACTGAAATAGTTTAGAATATTATCCGATACGAAATATATATAGGAGTTGTTGAGGTATGTATGCTTGGTACACATATATGTTTCAACAACTCATATATGTATGAATAGTTAGCTTAGCTTAGGTTAGCACAGATAGGTCGCGAATTGCATGTATCAGGCAACAGCCAAAGCCGAGGTGTGCCGCGCACCCTTGAGCTAGTTGTCAAAGTAAAATCGGCTGAGTGCCTTAAGCGCTCGCCTTAGTAGTCCGGTGAAACTGTCAAGACCTTGCTTGGTCGAGAGCGTAGTCAGTTCGAAAAAAAAAAAAAAAAAAAATTTTAATTTGATCGCAGGTATAATAGATTTCGTGATATCCTCTAGTTACCAGGTTCCAATTTATATCTATAATATTACTAAGGATAATGTAGAAGTAAATCCAGCAATCGATCAGGGAAAATTCTTCCGTGGAACATTTTCCCTAAGCCCCGATGACAGCGAAACGACGCGGTGGCGCGGCGTTTAGCATTAAAAACGCATTCACGTGATTCATTGCGGTCGAGACGCTCGCGCTCGTGCGGTTCCGGACGAATGAAGGGATGACTACCGTGACAGGGAATAAATTGTCTACAATTATCATTACATAGTATAAAATCAAGTCCCCTACCGCGTCTGTCTGTCTGTCTGTTCGCGATAAACTAAAAAACTACGGGACAGATCTTCAAACGGCTTTCACCAGTGGATAAAATAATTCATGGGGAACGTTTTAGTATATAAATTTGTCAAGGTTTTGTGTAGATTAATTTAAATATAACGATAATTGTTGGACAAGTCGGAAAAATTTAAAGGGCTTGGGAGATTTCATCGAAAACGCTGCATAATCCTTTTGAGATATAACAATGTATGTTGGGTAAATGTAATAAGGTTTACTTTTTTATGTATAGGTTAAAATAAAAGAAAATGACGTCCATTGAAAAATGTATTGACGACTTAATATTATAATGACAATGACATGATACATTTTTCTTTTT